>CAWUFW010025075.1:0-50109 GCA_963921515.1 Calotriton arnoldi | reverse complement strand
CAAGCATCCTGGGACTGATTTTGGGCTAACAGCCCTCATCAGCCAGGCTAGCTTGAATCCAGTGGCAAAGTGAGCAAGGGACCCACGTCTGGGCATACCCTGCCAACTTAGGGCGAACAAAGCAAACACAAGGAGATGATGGACGGAGCGCTGAAACTTTTCAGACACTCACCCCCAGTCATAGATCTGGGTTGAATCCATCATCATTCTTTAGCTCACTTTGCCACCTCAGTTCAGACCCAGCTATATGCAAATCAGTCTTGACCCTGTGCCTCAGGGGAACAGTCCAGCCCGAACTGCCAAGCCTTGCTCACTTTGCCACTGGATTCAAGATAGCCTGGCTGATGACGGCTGTAAGCCAGAAACCGGTCCCAGGATGCTTGTTTCCGGTCCAGGGAAGACATGGTTTGGCAGTTCGGGCTGGACTGTTCCCATGAGGCACAGGGTCAGACTGATTTGCATATGGCCATGTCTGAACTGGGGTGGCGGAGTGAGCTAAAGAATGATGATGGATTAAACCCAGATCAGTTGACTGGGGGTGAGTGCTTGCAATGTTCAACACTCCGTCCATCATCCCCTTTGGTTTTGCTATGTTCGCCCTAAGTTGGCAGGGTATGCCCAGACGTGGGTCCCTTGCTCACTGTGCCTCTGGATTCAAGATAGCCTGGCTGATGACGGCTGTAAGCCAGAAACCGGTCCCAGGATGCTTGTTTCCAGTCCAGGAAAGACATGGTTTGGCAGTTCAGGCTGGACTGTTCCCATGAGGCACAGGGTCAGACTGATTTGCATATGTCCATGTCTGAACTGGGGTGGCGGAGTGAGCTAAAGAATGATGATGGATTAAACCCAGATCAGTTGACTGGGGGTGAGTGCTTGCAATTTTCAATACTCCGTCCATCATCCCCTTTGGTTTTGCTATGTTCGCCCTAAGTTGGCAGGGTATGCCCAGACGTGGGTCCCTTGCTCACTTTGCCACTGGATTCAAGATAGCCTGGCTGATGATGGCTGTAAGCCAGAAACCGGTCCCAGGATGCTTGTTTCCGGTCCAGGGAAGACATGGGTTGGCAGTTCGGACTGGACTGTTCCCATGAAGCACAGGGTCAGACTGATTTGCATATGGCCATGTCTGAACTGGGCGTGGCGGAGTGAGCTAAAGAATGATGATGGATTAAACCCAGATCAGTTGACTGGGGGTGAGTGCTTGCAATGTTCAACACTCCGTCCATCATCCCCTTTGGTTTTGCTATGTTCGCCCTAAGTTGGCAGGGTATGCCCAGACGTGGGTCCCTTGCTCACTTTGCCACTGGATTCAAGATAGCCTGGCTGATGACGGCTGTAAGCCAGAAACCGGTCCCAGGATGCTTGTTTCCGGTCCAGGGAAGACATGGTTTGGCAGTTCGGGCTGGACTGTTCCCATGAGGCACAGGGTCAGACTGATTTGCATATGGCCATGTCTGAACTTGGGTGGCGGAGTGAGCTAAAGAATGATGATGGATTAAACCCAGATCAGTTGACTGGGTGTGAGTGCTTGCAATGTTCAACACTCCGTCCATCATCGACTTTGGTTTTGCTATGTTCGCCCTAAGTTGGCAGGGTATGCCCAGACGTGGGTCCCTTGCTCACTTTGCCACTGGATTCAAGATAGCCTGGCTGATGACGGCTGTAAGCCAGAAACCGGTCCCAGGATGCTTGTTTCCGGTCCAGTGAAGACATGGTTTGGCAGTTCGGGCTGGACTGTTCCCATGAGGCACAGGGTCAGACTGATTTGCATATGGCCATGTCTGAACTGGGGTGGCGGAGTGAGCTAAAGAATGATGATGGATTAAACCCAGATCAGTTGACTGGGGGTGAGTGCTTGCAATGTTCAACACTCCGTCCATCATCCCCTTTGGTTTTGCTATGTTCGCCCTAAGTTGGCAGGGTATGCCCAGACGTGGGTCCCTTGCTCACTTTGCCACAGGATTCAAGATAGCCTGGCTGATGACGGCTGTAAGCCAGAAACCGGTCCCAGTATGCTTGTTTCCGGTCCAGGGAAGACATGGTTTGGCAGTTCGGGCTGGACTGTTCCCATGAGGCACAGGGTCAAACTGATTTACATATGGCCATGTCTGAACTGGGGTGGCGGAGTGAGCTAAAGAATGTTGATGGATTAAACCCAGATCAGTTGACTGGGGGTGAGTGCTTGCAATGTTCAACACTCCGTCCATCATCCCCTTTGGTTTTGCTATGTTCGCCCTAAGTTGGCAGGGTATGCCCAGACGTGGGTCCCTTGCTCACTTTGCCACTGGATTCAAGATAGCCTGGCTGATGACGGCTGTGAAGCCAGAAACCGGTCCCAGGATGCTTGTTTCCGGTCCAGGGAAGACATGGTTTGGCAGTTCGGGCTGGACTGTTCCCATGAGGCACAGGGTCAGACTGATTTGCATATGGCCATGTCTGAACTGGGGTGGCGGAGTGAGCTAAAGAATGATGATGGATTAAACCCAGATCAGTTGACTGGGGGTGAGTGCTTGCAATGTTCAACACTCCGTCCATCATCCCCTTTGGTTTTGCTATGTTCGCCCTAAGTTGGCAGGGTATGCCCAGACCTGGGTCCCTTGCTCACTTTGCCACTGGATTCAAGATAGCCTGGCTGATGACGGCTGTAAGCCAGAAACCGGTCCCAGGATGCTTGTTTCCGGTCCAGGGAAGACATGGTTTGGCAGTTCGGGCTGGACTGTTCCCATGAGGCACAGGGTCAGACTGATTTCCATATGGCCATGTCTGAACTGGGGTGGCGGAGTGAGCTAAAGAATGATGATGGATTAAACCCAGATCAGTTGACTGGGGGTGAGTGCTTGCAATGTTCAACACTCCGTCCATCATCCCCTTTGGTTTTGCTATGTTCGCCCTAAGTTGGCAGGGTATGCCCAGACGTGGGTCCCTTGCTCACTTTGCCACTGGATTCAAGATAGCCTGGCTGATGACGGCTGTAAGCCTGAAACCGGTCCCAGGATTCTTGTTTCCGGTCCAGGGAAGACATGGTTTGGCAGTTCGGGCTGGACTGTTCCCATGAGGCACAGGGTCAGACTGATTTCCATATGGCCATGTCTGAACTGGGGTGGCGGAGTGAGCTAAAGAATGATGATGGATTAAACCCAGATCAGTTGACTGGGGGTGAGTGCTTGCAATGTTCAACACTCCGTCCATCATCCCCTTTGGTTTTGCTATGTTCGCCCTAAGTTGGCAGGGTATGCCCAGACGTGGGTCCCTTGCTCACTTTGCCACTGGATTCAAGATAGCCTGGCTGATGACGGCTGTAAACCCGAAACCGGTCCCAGGATTCTTGTTTCCGGTCCAGGGAAGACATGGTTTGGCAGTTCGGGCTGGACTGTTCCCATGAGGCACAGGGTCAGACTGATTTGCATATGGCCATGTCTGAACTGGGGTGGTGGAGTGAGCTAAAGAATGATGATGGATTAAACCCAGATCAGTTGACTGGGGGTGAGTGCTTGCATATGTTCTAACACTCCGTCCATCATCCCCTTTGGTTTCGCTATGTTCGCCCTAAGTTGGCAGGGTATGCCCAGACGTGGGTCCCTTGCTCACTTTGCCACTGGATTCAAGATAGCCTGGCTGATGACGGCTGTAAGCCAGAAACCGGTCCCAGGATGCATGTTTCCGGTCCAGGGAAGACATGGTTTGGCAGTTCGGGCTGGACTGTTCCCATGAGGCACAGGGTCAGACTGATTTGCATATGGCCATGTCTGAACTGGGGTGGTGGAGTGAGCTAAAGAATGATGATGGATTAAACCCAGATCAGTTGACTGGGGGTGAGTGCTTGCAATGTTCTAACACTCCGTCCATCATCCCCTTTGGTTTTGCTATGTTCGCCCTAAGTTGGCAGGGTATGCCCAGACGTGGGTCCCTTGCTCACTTTGCCACTGGATTCAAGATAGCCTGGCTGATGACGTCTGTAAGCCAGAAACCGGTCCCAGGATGCTTGTTTCCGTTCCAGGGAAGACATGGTTTGGCAGTTCGGGCTGGACTGTTCCCATGAGGCATAGGGTCAGACTGATTTGCATATGGCCATGTCTGAACTGGGGTGGCGGAGTGAGCTAAAGAATGATGATGGATTAAACCCAGATCAGTTGACTGGGGGTGAGTGCTTGCAATGTTCTAACGCTCCGTCCATCATCCCCTTTGGTTTTGCTATGTTCGCCCTAAGTTGGCAGGGTATGCCCAGAAGTGGGTCCCTTGCTCACTTTGCCACTGGATTCAAGATAGCCTGGCTGATGACGGCTGTAAGCCAGAAACCGGTCCCAGGATGCTTGTTTCCGGTCCAGGGAAGACATGGTTTGGCAGTTCGGGCTGGACTGTTCCCATGAGGCACAGGGTCAGACTGATTTGCATATGGCCATGTCTGAACTGGGATGGTGGAGTGAGCTAAAGAATGATGATGGATTAAACCCAGATCAGTTGACTGGGGGTGAGTGCTTGCAATGTTCAACACTCCGTCCATCATCCCCTTTGGTTTTGCTATGTTCGCCCTAAGTTGGCAGGGTATGCCCAGACGTGGGTCCCTTGCTCACTTTGCCACTGGATTCAAGATAGCCTGGCTGATGACGGCTGTAAGCCAGAAACCGGTCCCAGGATGCTTGTTTCCGGTCCAGGGAAGACATGGTTTGGCAGTTCGGGCTGGACTGTTCCCATGAGGCACATGGTCAGACTGATTTGCATATGGCCATGTCTGAACTGGGGTGGTGGAGTGAGCTAAAGAATGATGATGGATTAAACCCAGATCAGTTGACTGGGGGTGAGTGCTTGCAATGTTCAACACTCCGTACATCATCCCCTTTGGTTTTGCTATGTTTGCCCTAAGTTGGCAGGGTATGCCCAGACGTGGGTCCCTTGCTCACTTTGCCACTGGATTCAAGATAACCTGGCTGATGACGGCTGTAAGCCAGAAACCGGTCCCAGGATGCTTGTTTCCGGTCCAGGGAAGACATGGTTTGGTAGTTCGGGCTGGACTGTTCCCATGAGGCACAGGGTCAGACTGATTTGCATATGGCCATGACTGAACTGGGGTGGTGGAGTGAGCTAAAGAATGATGATGGATTAAACCCAGATCAGTTGACTGGGGGTGAGTGCTTGCAATGTTCAACACGCCGTCCATCATCCCCTTTGGTTTTGCTATGTTCGCCCTAAGTTGGCAGGGTATGCCCAGACGTGGGTCCCTTGCTCACTTTGCCACTGGATTCAAGATAGCCTGGCTGATGACGGTTGTAAGCCAGAAACCGGTCCCAGGATGCTTGTTTCCGGTCCAGGGAAGACATGGTTTGGCAGTTCGGGCTGGACTGTTCCCATGAGGCACAGGGTCAGACTGATTTGCATATGGCCATGTCTGAACTGGGGTGGTCGGAGTGAGCTAAAGAATGATGATGGATTAAACCCAGATCAGTTGACTGGGGGTGAGTGCTTGCAATGTTCTAACACTCCGTCCATCATCCCCTTTGGTTTTGTTATGTTCGCCCTAAGTTGGCAGGGTATGCCCAGACCTGGGTCCCTTGCTCACTTTGCCACTGGATTCAAGATAGCCTGGCTGATGACGGCTGTAAGCCAGAAACCGGTCCCAGGATGCTTGTTTCCGGTCCAGGGAAGACATGGGTTGGCAGTTCGGGCTGGACTGTTCCCATGAGTCACAGGGTCAGACTGATTTGCATATGGCCATGTCTGAACTGGGGTGGCGGAGTGAGCTAAAGAATGATGATGGATTAAACCCAGATCAGTTGACTGGGGGTGAGTGCTTGCAATGTTCAACACTCCGTCCATCATCCCCTTTGGTTTTGCTATGTTCGCCCTAAGTTGGCAGTTTATACCCAGACGTGGGTCCCTTGCTCACTTTGCCACTGGATTCAAGATAGCCTGGCTGATGACGGCTGTAAGCCAGAAACCGGTCCCAGGATGCATGTTTCCGGTCCAGGGAAGACATGGTTTGGCAGTTCGGGCTGGACTGTTCCCATGAGGCACAGGGTCAGACTGATTTGCATATGGCCATGTCTGAACTGGGGTGGCGGAGTGAGCTAAAGAATGATGATGGATTAAACCCAGATCAGTTGACTGGGGGTGAGTGCTTGCAATGTTCAACACTCCGTCCATCATTCCCTTTGGTTTTGCTATGTTCGCCCTAAGTTGGCAGGGTATGCCCAGACGTGGGTCCCTTGCTCACTTTGCCACTGGATTCAAGATAGCCTAGCTGATGACGGCTGTAAGCCAGAAACCGGTCCCAGGATGCTTGTTTCCGGTCCAGGGAAGACATGGTTTGGCAGTTCGGGCTGGACTGTTCCCATGAGGCACAGGGTCAGACTGATTTGCATATGGCCATGTCTGAACTGGGGTGGCGGAGTGAGCTAAAGAATGATGATGGATTAAACCCAGATCAGTTGACTGGGGGTGAGTGCTTGCAATGTTCTAACACTCCGTCCATCATCCCCTTTGGTTTTGCTATGTTCGCCCTAAGTTGGCAGGGTATGCCCAGACGTGGGTCCCTTGCTCACTTTGCCACTGGATTCAAGATAGCCTGGCTGATGACGGCTGTAAGCCAGAAACCGGTCCCAGGATGCTTGTTTCCGGTCCAGGGAAGACATGGTTTGGCAGTTCGGGCTGGACTGTTCCCATGAGGCACAGGGTCAGACTGATTTGCATATGGCCATGTCTGAACTGGGATGGCGGAGTGAGCTAAAGAATGATGATGGATTAAACCCAGATCAGTTGACTGGGGGTGAGTGCTTGCAATGTTCAACACTCCGTCCATCATCCCCTTTGGTTTTGCTATGTTCGCCCTAAGTTGGCAGGGTATGCCCAGACGTGGGTCCCTTGCTCACTTTGCCACTGGATTCAAGATAGCCTGGCTGATGACGGCTGTGAAGCCAGAAACCGGTCCCAGGATGCTTGTTTCCGGTCCAGGGAAGACATGGTTTGGCAGTTCGGGCTGGACTGTTCCCATGAGGCACATGGTCAGACTGATTTGCATATGGCCATGTCTGAACTGGGGTGGTGGAGTGAGCTAAAGAATGATGATGGATTAAACCCAGATCAGTTGACTGGGGGTGAGTGCTTGCAATGTTCAACACTCCGTCCATCATCCCCTTTGGTTTTGCTATGTTCGCCCTAAGTTGGCAGGGTATGCCCAGACGTGGGTCCCTTGCTCACTTTGCCACTGGATTCAAGATAACCTGGCTGATGACGGCTGTGAAGCCAGAAACCGGTCCCAGGATGCTTGTTTCCGGTCCAGGGAAGACATGGTTTGGCAGTTCGGGCTGGACTGTTCCCATGAGGCACAGGGTCAGACTGATTTGCATATGGCCATGTCTGAACTGGGGTGGTGGAGTGAGCTAAAGAATGATGATGGATTAAACCCAGATCAGTTGACTGGGGGTGAGTGCTTGCAATGTTCAACACGCCGTCCATCATCCCCTTTGGTTTTGCTATGTTCGCCCTAAGTTGGCAGGGTATGCCCAGACGTGGGTCCCTTGCTCACTTTGCCACTGGATTCAAGATAGCCTGGCTGATGACGGCTGTAAGCCAGAAACCGGTCCCAGGATGCTTGTTTCCGGTCCAGGGAAGACATGGTTTGGCAGTTCGGGCTGGACTGTTCCCATGAGGCACAGGGTCAGACTGATTTGCATATGGCCATGTCTGAACTGGGGTGTCGGAGTGAGCTAAAGAATGATGATGGATTAAACCCAGATCAGTTGACTGGGGGTGAGTGCTTGCATATGTTCAACACTCCGTCCATCATCCCCTTTGGTTTTGCTATGTTCGCCCTAAGTTGGCAGGGTATGCCCAGACCTGGGTCCCTTGCTCACTTTGCCACTGGATTCAAGATAGCCTGGCTGATGACGGCTGTAAGCCAGAAACCGGTCCCAGGATGCTTGTTTCCGGTCCAGGGAAGACATGGTTTGGCAGTTCGGGCTGGACTGTTCCCATGAGGCACAGGGTCAGACTGATTTCCATATGGCCATGTCTGTACTGGGGTGGCGGAGTGAGCTAAAGAATGATGATGGATTAAACCCAGATCAGTTGACTGGGGGTGAGTGCTTGCAATGTTCTAACACTCCGTCCATCATCCCCTTTGGTTTTGCTATGTTCGCCCTAAGTTGGCAGGGTATGCCCAGACGTGGGTCCCTTGCTCACTTTGCCACTGGATTCAAGATAGCCTGGCTGATGACGGCTGTGAAGCCTGAAACCGGTCCCAGGATTCTTGTTTCCGGTCCAGGGAAGACATGGTTTGGCAGTTCGGGCTGGACTGTTCCCATGAGGCACAGGGTCAGACTGATTTCCATATGGCCATGTCTGAACTGGGGTGGCGGAGTGAGCTAAAGAAAGATGATGGATTAAACCCAGATCAGTTGACTGGGGGTGAGTGCTTGCAATGTTCAACACTCCGTCCATCATCCCCTTTGGTTTTGCTATGTTCGCCCTAAGTTGGCAGGGTTTGCCCAGACGTGGGTCCCTTGCTCACTTTGCCACTGGATTCAAGATAGCCTGGCTGATGACGGCTGTAAGCCAGAAACCGGTCCCAGGATTCTTGTTTCCGGTCCAGGGAAGACATGGTTTGGCAGTTCGGGCTGGACTGTTCCCATGAGGCACAGGGTCAGACTGATTTGCATATGGCCATGTCTGAACTGGGGTGGCGGAGTGAGCTAAAGAATGATGATGGATTAAACCCAGATCAGTTGACTGGGGGTGAGTGCTTGCAATGTTCAACACTCCGTCCATCATCCCCTTTGGTTTTGCTATGTTCGCCCTAAGTTGGCAGGGTATGCCAAGACGTGGGTCCCTTGCTCACTTTGCCACTGGATTCAAGATAGCCTGGCTGATGACGGCTATAAGCCAGAAACCGGTCCCAGGATGCTTGTTTCCGGTCCAGGACAGACATGGGTTGGCAGTTCGGGCTGGACTGTTCCCATGAGGCACAGGGTCAGACTGATTTGCATATGGCCATGTCTGAACTGGGGTGGCGGAGTGAGCTAAAGAATGATGATGGATTAAACTCAGATCAGTTGACTGGGGGTGAGTGCTTGCAATGTTCAACACTCCATCCATCATCCCCTTTGGTTTTGCTATGTTCGCCCTAAGTTGGCAGGGTATGCCCAGACGTGGGTCCCTTGCTCACTTTGCCACTGGATTCAAGATAGCCTGGCTGATGATGGTTGTAAGCCAGAAACCGGTCCCAGGATGCTTGTTTCCGGTCCAGGGAAGACATGGTTTGGCAGTTCGGGCTGGACTGTTCCCATGAGGCACAGGGTCAGACTGATTTGCATATGGCCATGTCTGAACTGGGGTGGCGGAGTGAGCTAAAGAATGATGATGGATTAAACCCAGATCAGTTGACTGGGGGTGAGTGCTTGCAATGTTCAACACTCCGTCCATCATCCCCTTTGGTTTTGCTATGCTCGCCCTAAGTTGGCAGGGTATGCCCAGACGTGGGTCCCTTGCTCACTTTGCCACTGGATTCAAGATAGCCTGGCTGATGACGGCTGTGAAGCCAGAAACCGGTCCCAGGATGCTTGTTTCTGGTCCAGGGAAGACATGGTTTGGCAGTTCGGGCTGGACTGTTCTCATGAGGCACAGGGTCAGACTGATTTGCATATGGCCATGTCTGAACTGGGGTGGCGGAGTGAGCTAAAGAATGATGATGGATTAAACCCAGATCAGTTGACTGGGGGTGAGTGCTTGCAATGTTCAACACTCCGTCCATCATCCCCTTTGGTTTTGCTATGTTCGCCCTAAGTTGGCAGGGTATGCCCAGACGTGGGTCCCTTGCTCACTTTGCCACTGGATTCAAGATAGCCTGGCTGATGACGGCTGTAAGCCAGAAACCGGTCCCAGGATGCATGTTTCCGGTCCAGGGAAGACATGGTTTGGCAGTTCGGGCTGGACTGTTCCCATGAGGCACAGGGTCAGACTGATTTGCATATGGCCATGTCTGAACTGGGGTGGCGGAGTGAGCTAAAGAATGATGATGGATTAAACCCAGATCAGTTGACTGGGGGTGAGTGCTTGCAATGTTCAACACTCCGTCCATCATCCCCTTTGGTTTTGCTATGTTCGCCCTAAGTTGGCAGGGTATGCCCACACGTGGGTCCCTTGCTCACTTTGCCACTGGATTCAAGATAGCCTGGCTGATGACGGCTGTAAGCCAGAAACCGGTCCCAGGATGCTTGTTTCCGGTCCAGGGAAGACATGGTTTGGCAGTTCGGGCTGGAGTGTTCCCATGAGGCACAGGGTCAGACTGATTTGCATATGGCCAAGTCTGAACTGGGGTGGCGGAGTGAGCTAAAGAATGATGATGGATTAAACCCAGATCAGTTGACTGGGGGTGAGTGCTTGCAATGTTCAACACTCCGTCCATCATCCCCTTTGGTTTTGCTATGTTCGCCCTAAGTTGGCAGGGTATGCCCAGACGTGGGTCCCTTGCTCACTTTGCCACTGGATTCAAGATAGCCTGGCTGATGACGGCTGTAAGCCAGAAACCGGTCCCAGGATGCTTGTTTACGGTCCAGGGAAGACATGGTTTGGCAGTTCGGGCTGGACTGTTCCCATGAGGCACAGGGTCAGACTGATTTGCATATGGCCATGTCTGAACTGGGGTGGCGGAGTGAGCTAAAGAATGATGATGGATTAAACCCAGATCAGTTGACTGGGGGTGAGTGCTTGCAATGTTCAACACTCCGTCCATCATCCCCTTTGGTTTTGCTATGTTCGCCCTAAGTTGGCAGGGTATGCCCAGACGTGGGTCCCTTGCTCAATTTGCCACTGGATTCAAGATAGCCTGGCTGATGACGGCTGTAAGCCAGAAACCGGTCCCAGGATGCTTGTTTCCGGTCCAGGGAAGACATGGTTTGGCAGTTCGGGCTGGACTGTTCCCATGAGGCACAGGGTCAGACTGATTTGCATATGGCCATGTCTGAACTGGGGTGGCGGAGTGAGCTAAAGAATGATGATGGATTAAACCCAGATCAGTTGACTGGGGGTGAGTGCTTGCAATGTTCTAACACTCCGTCCATCATCCCCTTTGGTTTTGCTATGTTCGCCCTAAGTTGGCAGGGTATGCCCAGACGTGGGTCCCTTGCTCACTTTGCCACTGGATTCAAGATAGCCTGGCTGATGACGGCTGTAAGCCAGCAACCGGTCCCAGGATGCTTGTTTCCGGTCCAGGGAAGACATGGTTTGGCAGTTCGGGCTGGACTGTTCCCATGAGGCACAGGGTCAGACTGATTTGCATATGGCCATGTCTGAACTGGGGTGGCGGAGTGAGCTAAAGAATGATGATGGATTAAACCCAGATCAGTTGACTGGGGGTGAGTGCTTGCAATGTTCAACACGCCGTCCATCATCCCCTTTGGTTTTGCTATGTTCGCCCTAAGTTGGCAGGGTTTGCCCAGACGTGGGTCCCTTGCTCACTTTGCCACTGGGTTCAAGATAGCCTGGCTGATGACAGCTGTAAGCCAGAAACCGGTCCCAGGATGCTTGTTTCCGGTCCAGCGAAGACATGGTTTGGCAGTTCGGGCTGGACTGTTCCCATGAGGCACAGGGTCAGACCGATTTGCATATGGCCATGTCTGAACTGGGGTGGCGGAGTGAGCTAAAGAATGATGATGGATTAAATCCAGATCAGTTGACTGGGGGTGAGTGCTTGCAATGTTCAACACTCCGTCCATCATCCCCTTTGGTTTTGCTATGCTCGCCCTAAGTTGGCAGGGTATGCCCAGACGTGAGTCCCTTGCTCACTTTGCCACTGGATTCAAGATAGCCTGGCTGATGACGGCTGTATGCCAGAAACCGGTCCCAGGATGCTTGTTTCCGGTCCAGGGAAGACATGGTTTGGCAGTTCGGGCTGGACTGTTCCCATGAGGCACAGGGTCAGACTGATTTGCATATGGCCATGTCTGAACTGGGGTGGCGGAGTTAGCTAAAGAATGATGATGGATTAAACCCAGATCAGTTGACTGGGGGTGAGTGCTTGCAATGTTCAACACTCCGTCCATCATCCCCTTTGGTTTTGCTATGTTCGCCCTAAGTTGGCAGGGTATGCCCAGACGTGGGTCCCTTGCTCAATTTGCCACTGGATTCAAGATAGCCTGGCTGATGACGGCTGTGAAGCCAGAAACCGGTCCCAGGATGCATGTTTCCGGTCCAGGGAAGACATGGTTTGGCAGTTCGGGCTGGACTGTTCCCATGAGGCACAGGGTCAGACTGATTTGCATATGGCCATGTCTGAACTGGGGTGGCGGAGTGAGCTAAAGAATGATGATGGATTAAACCCAGATCAGTTGACTGGGGGTGAGTGCTTGCAATGTTCAACACTCCGTCCATCATCCCCTTTGGTTTTGCTATGTTCGCCCTAAGTTGGCAGGGTATGCCCAGACGTGGGTCCCTTGCTCACTTTGCCACTGGATTCAAGATAGCCTGGCTGATGACGGCTGTAAGCCAGAAACCGGTCCCAGGATGCTTGTTTCCGGTCCAGGGAAGACATGGTTTGGCAGTTCGGGCTGGACTGTTCCCATGAGGCACAGGGTCAGACTGATTTGCATATGGCCATGTCTGAACTGTGGTGGCGGAGTGAGCTAAAGAATGATGATGGATTAAACCCAGATCAGTTGACTGGGGGTGAGTGCTTGCAATGTTCAACACTCCGTCCATCATCCCCTTTGGTTTTGCTATGTTCGCCCTAAGTTGGCAGGGTATGCCCAGACGTGGGTCCCTTGCTCACTTTGCCACTGGATTCAAGATAGCCTGGCTGATGACGGCTGTAAGCCAGAAACCGGTCCCAGGATGCTTGTTTCCGGTCCAGTGAAGACATGGTTTGGCAGTTCGGGCTGGACTGTTCCCATGAGGCACAGGGTCAGACTGATTTGCATATGGCCATGTCTGAACTGGGGTGGCGGAGTGAGCTAAAGAATGATGATGGATTAAACCCAGATCAGTTGACTGGGGGTGAGTGCTTGCAATGTTCAACACTCCGTCCATCATCCCCTTTGGTTTTGCTATGTTCGCCCTAAGTTGGCAGGGTATGCCCAGACGTGGGTCCCTTGCTCACTTTGCCACTGGATTCAGGATAGCCTGGCTGATGACGGCTGTAAGCCAGAAACCGGTCCCAGGATGCTTGTTTCCGGTCCAGGGAAGACATGGTTTGGCAGTTCGGGCTGGACTGTTCCCATGAGGCACAGGGTCAGACTGATTTGCATAAGGCCATGTCTGAACTGGGGTGGCGAAGTGAGCTAAAGAATGATGATGGATTAAACCCAGATCAGTTGACTGGGGGTGAGTGCTTGCAATGTTCAACACTCCGTCCATCATCCCCTTTGGTTTTGCTATGTTCGCCCTAAGTTGGCAGGGTATGCCCAGACGTGGGTCACTTGCTCACTTTGCCACTGGATTCAAGATAGCCTGGCTGATGACGGCTGTAAGCCAGAAACCGGTCCCAGGATGCTTGTTTCCGGTCCAGGGAAGACATGGTTTGGCAGTTCGGGCTGGACTGTTCCCATGAGGCACAGGGTCAGACTGATTTGCATATGGCCATGTCTGAACTGTGGTGGCGGAGTGAGCTAAAGAATGATGATGGATTAAACCCAGATCAGTTGACTGGGGGTGAGTGCTTGCAATGTTCAACACTCCGTCCATCATCCCCTTTGGTTTCGCTATGTTCGCCCTAAGTTGGCAGGGTATGCCCAGACGTGGGTCCCTTGCTCACTTTGCCACTGGATTCAAGATAGCCTGGCTGATGACGGCTGTAAGCCAGAAACCGGTCCCAGGATGCTTGTTTCCGGTCCAGTGAAGACATGGTTTGGCAGTTCGGGCTGGACTGTTCCCATGAGGCACAGGGTCAGACTGATTTGCATATGGCCATGTCTGAACTGGGGTGGCGGAGTGAGCTAAAGAATGATGATGGATTAAACCCAGATCAGTTGACTGGGGGTGAGTGCTTGCAATGTTCAACACTCCGTCCATCATCCCCTTTGGTTTTGCTATGTTCGCCCTAAGTTTGCAGGGTATGCCCAGACGTGGGTCCCTTGCTCACTTTGCCACTGGATTCAGGATAGCCTGGCTGATGACGGCTGTGAAGCCAGAAACCGGTCCCAGGATGCTTGTTTCCGGTCCAGGGAAGACATGGTTTGGCAGTTCGGGCTGGACTGTTCCCATGAGGCACAGGGTCAGACTGATTTGCATATGGCCATGTCTGAACTGGGGTGGCGAAGTGAGCTAAAGAATGATGATGGATTAAACCCAGATCAGTTGACTGGGGGTGAGTGCTTGCAATGTTCAACACTCCGTCCATCATCCCCTTTGGTTTCGCTATGTTCGCCCTAAGTTGGCAGGGTATGCCCAGACGTGGGTCCCTTGCTCACTTTGCCACTGGATTCAAGATAGCCTGGCTGATGACGGCTGTGAACCCGAAACCGGTCCCAGGATGCTTGTTTCCGGTCCAGGGAAGACATGGTTTGGCAGTTCGGGCTGGACTGTTCCCATGAGGCACAGGGTCAGACTGATTTGCATATGGCCATGTCTGAACTGGGGTGGCGGAGTGAGCTAAAGAATGATGATGGATTAAACCCAGATTAGTTGACTGGGGGTGAGTGCTTGCAATGTTCTAACACTCCGTCCATCATCCCCTTTGGTTTTGCTATGTTCGCCCTAAGTTGGCAGGGTATGCCCAGACGTGGGTCCCTTGCTCACTTTGCCACTGGATTCAAGATAGCCTGGCTGATGACGGCTGTAAGCCAGAAACCGGTCCCAGGATGCTTGTTTCCGGTCCAGGGAAGACATGGTTTGGCAGTTCGGGCTGGACTGTTCCCATGAGGCACAGGGTCAGACTGATTTGCATATGGCCATGTCTGAACTGGGGTGGCAGAGTGAGCTAAAGAATGATGATGGATTAAACCCAGATCAGTTGACTGGGGGTGAGTGCTTGCAATGTTCAACACTCCGTCCATCATCCCCTTTGGTTTTACACATGTAACTTTGTCACTTCTCAATCCTTTGCTATTAGGGATTTGAGTGTGATTGCCAAAATTCTACCCATTCAATAACTTCGATGTACAGTACCACTCCTTCACAATGTCTAACAACATCAGTTATTTTGGGACTACATATGCAGCTCATCATCTATAACTTAAGATTGCTCCATTCTATCCATATTCTATCTCGGTTCTCACAGCATCATGTCCTGAGATCTAGCAGTCAGTGTTTGTGCAGGGGTTCATCTGGTCAAAGAATTCATTTGGAAATCAAAGATGTACGTGCAGTTCAGCATCCAGATTTAAGCCCCATGGCTACTCGGTCCCCATGAATACAATTCATCTTGATTCCATTCTTCACAGATCTTGTTCTCGATCCCCCCACGGGGTTTCTTTCGGACAAACTGGATGCCATAAATCTGCAAGCTCCCTATATTGTTGCAGGGATTCTGCACATACACAGAACTATGCGCAGGAAAACAGGACCTCGGCGTATAGGGGTTGTACCTTCCTACCACCTTAGTACCCAAAATCGACTAGCTATAGTGTCTCATTCGTTCTCCTACATAATCACGAAGCTACAAATGATTAGACAACCCAGAACACAACACTCCAGACTCTCTCAGGAATCGTGGTAGCAAGACATACCCTTTCGCTCACTCACTCGTACTTGTCCACAATAAGAATTGTCAGAGTCACAGTTATAGTTCAAAATGTTTATCTTAACTATCGTGCTCTATAATGCAGTATACGAGCCACTACCAGCAGCGAAATGCATAAGCCTAACACATTTAGCATTGTTACAATTCCATAGAATATAAAGGGGGATGTCATCATATACGGACAGTGGAAAAAGGACTATAAGGCCTAACCACCCTCCCCTTGGTAAGGTGAAGTTTATTATATAAAGGAAGATCTCTGGGCTTTGTCAGCAGACCCCTTACCTTAGTGCCTAGATGGAAGTTTTACATCATAGGAACAACATAGCTCTTCTCCCTGGAAAGGTCCCTCTCCAAGTGTGTGTTTGAACAACATGCATCCCCGTAGGGAAACAGCATTTACAACGCTGCTGTTACATCGCATGCCTATTACAACGCGGTGGCTACAATGACAGCGTTGTTAGAACGCAATGCCTTTACATCGCAAGACATTAGATTGACATGCTGTAGGGGGCGCTCTAACCTAAGGAATAGTATAATTTACTATTCCAACAGCTTCCCTACTGTTGCACAGGCTGGAGTTGGAATAGTAAATTATACTATTCCTAAGTCCAGCGCGGCCCCTACAGCAAGTCGATCTAATGACTTGCAATGTAAAGGTATCGCGTTCTAACAACGCGGTCGTTGTAACGACCACGTTGTAATAGAACGCGATGTTATAGCATGCGATGTAACATGCTATATTCATCCCCGTAATATCAAAGCCCGAGTTTCCAGCAGCGCAGCTATGTTAGCATGTTTTGTCTAGGTGCTAGGGACTGACCAGAACAGAATAACATGGGGCATTGTTTATCGACCTTGCACATCGTGTTCAGACTAAACTCCAGGAACAGGCAGAGAACACAGAAAGCAGTCAGTTCTCATGTGAAAGGCACAAACAGAGTCTTGCAAAATAAAGACATGTAGTAACGTGCGCAAAAGCAGCATCATGGCAGCAGAGCTCAGGCTAACTTAGCAATGTCGACAATGACCCTAACTGCCATATAACAATATCTCCATCATGCAACTCCCATAAGTGCTTATCCATAGACTATCAGAAATCCATGTTTTTTATGGCTATTATATGCTGAAGAATGCACAGCTTCAGAAATTTTCCGTGCTCCTCAACTATTTTGTCCGCAAGAGCACTTTAGAACATAAATCACAAATGGAGTCTCACACGTTATCCACTCTCTGATAGAGTTGAGCCTGCCATTCTGCATTATAAACTGTGTCTTATTACAAGCATACTAGCAGGCTTTGCACTTTTGGCACTTGCAGAATCCCTTTCTGGTGGTCGTAAGCCAGTTCCGTATGGCTCCTCCTCCCGTTTGCACTTCAGGTTGCATATAACAACTTGTCAGTCTGTCTCCTAAGGACAAAGTTTATTGATACATGGTATTTGGGTGTTATGAGATGGCCTCCCTTAGAATCTCATTAATTCTCAAGATCTGCCAGTTCTTCTTCAAAAGTTCCCTTACTTCCTGATGAAATGAGTTATACTCAGTTATAAATCTTATGGGTTCTTCGCCATTTCTTTTTGTTCTGTTCTTGGGTTTCACCACCAGTAGTTCTTCTCTTTTCATTTTCTTGACTCTTGTCATTGCATCATCCAGTACTGTTCTTGGGTATCCCCTTTTTTAAAAATGGTGGTACATTTCTCCTGCTTGTGTTTCAAACTCTCCTATTTCTGAACAGTTCCTTTTTGCTTGGGGAAATTCCTCATAGGGGCACTCCATTTTAGAGCACTGGGTGCCCACTATTTGCATGTTATGTTATGTTATGTTATAAAGAATTTATACAGCGCACGTACACCAAAAGGTTTCATGGCGCTACTCTAGAATATGCCGGGACCGATGGGGATAGTTATTCATAAGCCTGCCCGAACAGCCATGTCTTAAGCATTTTTCTGAATCTCAGAAGATCAGTACATGACCGGACCTCCAGTGGAAAAGAATTCCACAGTCTAGGGGCCAAGGAAGCAAACTTACAGCCACCCTGACGTTTTAACTTGAAGGCGGGGATGGTCAGTAGCTGAAGGTGGGCTGAGCGCAAGTTACGAGAGGGAGTATGCCTTGATAAAAGACAGTTAATAAATTTAGGACTCCGACTGTGAAGAGACTTAAAGATTAAACATCCCGTCTTAAAGGCCGTACGTTGGGAAATAGGGAGCCAGTGTAATTTTTTTAAAAGGGGTCTGGCTGATTGCCATCTTGGTTGCTGATGGATCAGTCTTGCTGCTTGGTTCTGGACCATCTGAAGCCGCTTGATTAAAAAAAGTGGCATGCCTAGATAGATAGAGTTGGCATAGTCTAAGTGTGATAAAACCATGGCTATTACAACCTGTACCAACGCTGCATGAGTGAGCAAGCGACTGATCTTTCTGATTTTGCGTAATTGAAAGAAACAGGTTGAGACCACTGCACCAACTTGGGATCTCAACGACAGGTCGTTGTTTATAATAACACCTAGACTCTTGACGGAGGTAGAGGGTTCGGGCGGACATCCAAGTTCCGCCGGCCAATAGTGTGGGCCCCAAAAGATCTTACTACTCCCGGTCAGGACCAACTCAGTCTTATCTGGATTGAGTTTTAAATGATTCTGGTCCATCCAATGGCGAATGTGGAGCATAGTGGCCTGGAATTCCAAGATTGAATTGGGGGAGTTATCTATAGTAAAAGTTAACTGTAGATCATCGGCATAATTGAAGGTAGTTACTTTCCGTGCCTTCAGAGACTGAATCAGGGGTGAGAGGTATAGATTAAACAGGTGGGGGGATAATGATGACCCCTGTGGGACTCCACAAGTAGTTGATAGCTTGGGAGCGGTAAATGAATCCAGGCGAACCGATTGAGTACGGTCTTCTAAAAAGGAGCCAATCCAGCTAAAGGCTGGGCCCTGAATGCCGGCCAGCCTGACACGATCCATCAGAATTTCATGATCGACCGTGTCAAATGCGGCCGAAAGATCTAAAAGCACCAGGGCCTGAGGAGTACCTCTATCCGCTTTATCTCGCAGGTCGTCCAGTACAGCTAGAATCACTGTCTCTGTAGAGTGAGCGGGACGGAATCCCGCTTGATGGGGGTCTAGATATTCAGAATGTTCCATAAAATTAGACAAACACTTTGCTACATGAGCTTCCAGGACTTTGGCGAAGTAGGGGAGCAGAGAGATGGGACGATAATTTGATAACATCTGGGGGTCTGCTCCCGGTTTCTTTAAAAGGGGAACCACAATTGCATCCTTAAATGCTTTAGGAACACGGCCCTGCGAGAGAGACTCATTCAAGAAAGTCATGATAATACACGACAGTCCAGGAAGAATGTCTTTTAAAATATGAGGTGGACAACAGTCCCTGGGTGAGCCAGATTTGACTCTAGACAGCAGGTCCAGGAAGGACTGGGTGTTGATGGCCGAAAAGTGATCCAAGATAAATGGATTATTTTTTATAACAGGGGTAGTCTCAGTGGGGCTAAATTTAGGGATACTAGCTTTAATGTTAGAAATTTTCTCCACAAAGTAGGTATTCAGAGAGTCACAGAGCTCTTGAGTAGGTGTAGGTTTAGGTAGGACTCTCGCTGCATTGGATAATTCATTGACAATGGAAAATATTTCCTTCGATCTATTATCAGAATTTAAAATTCTAGCAGAGAAGTGAGCCGCCTTGGCTGCCATAATCGCTTTTTTATATTCATTCCGAGCTTCTAAGTAATGATGTTTCTCATCAGGAGAGTAGCTTAATCTCCATTTCCTTTCTTTCTGGCGAAGGGCCAATTTTTGATCTCTTAGCACCTTAGAGAACCATTTCTGTGCGTCAAGGCGACGAGCGCATTTTAGTTTCCTGAGCGGAGCATGCATGTCACTGGCCTCTAATAGCCATGCTGAAATGTTTGCTTCCAAGATATCGACATTAGTGTCAAAGGCGGGGGATGCGCTAGCTAATGTATCCAGAAATTCCTGTTTGTTGAGGGCACTCCATTTCCTGATCATGCCACCCTCGACCTTGGGGGTCTTGCTACTCGAGGGAATCATTACCGTAAATTTAATTAGGTGATGGTCAGACCATATACATGGTACAATCATGGGCACGGACGTTATAATGTTTGTGGTCCAAGCTTGATCCAGTGTGTGTCCTTTGATGTGAGTGGCTGAGACAAGGTGCTGGGTAAAGTTGAGGTTGGTTAGTAGATCAGTCAGTTCAGCAGAATGAGGCCCACCGTGTACGTCATTAGACCAATAATTTAGGTCACCTAATAATAGTATTTTAGCATAATTAGTTGCCAAATTGGCTATTTGTTCACTTAGCAAAAGAGGAAACAGGGGCATGTACTTCGGGGCCTGTAAACCAGGACACAAATAAGCGGAGTCAAACTAGACTCTAGTTTAATGACCATGTTATCCACTGCGGGGAGACTTAAGGAGGTAATGGCAGTGAATTTGTGGTCTCGGTGGATAATCGCGGCTACTCCACCACCCATTTTTCCTAATGGTCGATCCACATGGAGGATATAGTAGTCGTGAGGTAGTGCGGCCAATACATCAGGAGTAGAATCAGGATTCAGCCATGTTTCTGTGACAAAAAAATGTCTGGTTTTTCAGATATTAAAAGCAAGAAAACATCCAACTGATGCTTGACTAGGGAGCGGGTATTTAGATAATATAAGCAGAGTTCTGTATGTTTAACTTGAGCAGTCCTCAATGCCCGAGGTGTAAACGAAATAAGTTCTGAAATTTCTGGAAAGGATCTGCGTGCCTGAAGGATTTCAAGAAGACTTAGACGCATACAGATAGCAGGGTTAAGTGGGAGCGACAATTGATGAAAATTCCTAAGTTCCTCTGAGGTATACGTAACAGTTTGAGGATAAATTAGGGCCCCATGGCCTATCAGGGCGCGGACGGGCGCAGACGGGCTTGCCTTTGGCGCGCCGCCGGCGCGCCGCCGGCGCTCCCGCGCTACAGTGGACATAAGTACCGGTTCCCCGCCTCTGACTCCTCCCCCGCCCGGCGTGATTGGCTAAAGCCGATGGGTGTGCTCAGGAGCCCGCAAGGGAGCCAGCACTGCTAGCGCTAGACGAACGTAGGTATTTAGAGTTTAAAAGCTCTTAAAATACATCAGATTCAGGCAGTTTTTAAAAAAAATATATCACACAGTAAAATAACAGTCCGCAGGGTAGCGGCACAATTTCTAAAGTGCCCGCTCCCGCGCTACAGTGGACATAAGTACCGGTTCCCCGCCTCTGACTCCTCCCCCGCCCGGCGTGATTGGCTAAAGCCGAGGGGTGTGCTCAGGAGACCGCAAGGGAGCCAGCACTGCTAGCGCTAGACGAACGTAGGTATTTAGAGTTTAAAAGCTCTTAAAATACATCAGATTCAGGCAGTTTTAAAAAAAATATATCACACAGTAAAATAACAGTCCGCAGGGTAGCGGCACAATTTCTAAAGTGCCCGCTCCCGCGCTACAGTGGACATAAGTACCGGTTCCCCGCCTCTGACTCCTCCCCCGCCCGGCGTGATTGGCTAAAGCCGAGGGGTGTGCTCAGGAGACCGCAAGGGAGCCAGCACTGCTAGTGCTAGACGAACGTAGGTATTTAAAGTTTAAAAGCTCTTAAAATACATCAGATTCAGGCAGTTTTTAAAAAAAATATATCACACAGTAATATAACAGTCCGCAGGGTAGCGGCACAATTTCTAAAGTGCCCGCTCCCGCGCTACAGTGGACATAAGTACCGGTTCCCCGCCTCTGACTCCTCCCCCGCCCGGCGTGATTGGCTAAAGCCGAGGGTGTGCTCAGGAGACCGCAAGGGAGCCAGCACTGCTAGCGCTAGACGAACGTAGGTATTTAAAGTTTAAAAGCTCTTAAAATACATCAGATTCAGGCAGTTTAAAAAAAATATATATCACACAGTAAAATAACAGTCCGCAGTGTAGCGGCACAATTTCTAAAGTGCCCGCTCCCGCGCTACAGTGGACATAAGTACCGGTTCCCCGCCTCTGACTCCTCCCCCGCCCGGCGTGATTGGCTAAAGCCGAGGGGTGTGCTCAGGAGACCGCAAGGGAGCCAGCACTGCTAGCGCTAGACGAACGTAGGTATTTAGAGTTTAAAAGCTCTTAAAATACATCAGATTCAGGCAGTTTTTAAAAAAATATATCACACAGTAAAATAACAGTCCGCAGGGTAGCGGCACAATTTCTAAAGTGCCCGCTCCCGCGCTACAGTGGACATAAGTACCGGTTCCCCGCCTCTGACTCCTCCCCCGCCCGGCGTGATTGGCTAAAGCCGAGGGGTGTGCTCAGGAGACCTCAAGGGAGCCAGCACTGCTAGCGCTAGACGAACGTAGGTATTTAGAGTTTAAAAGCTCTTAAAATACATCAGATTCAGGCAGTTTTAAAAAAAAATATATCACACAGTAAAATAACAGTCCGCAGGGTAGCGGCACAATTTCTAAAGTGCCCGCTCCCGCGCTACAGTGGACATAAGTACCGGTTCCCCGCCTCTGACTCCTCCCCCGCCCGGCGGAGAATGCTGTTGCTACTGGTGGCCTTCCTGTGGATCTTGGTACATTATCTGTTATCCTTTAAATACACAGTACAAGATAATTGATTTCCACATTACTGATCTTGTAGGTGAATTTAAGTAAACATAATACACTTTTTTTCCACGCTGCAACACCATGAATGCGGTATGCCTCCCTTATCAAAAGCCCAAACTCTTTATAACACATACATTAGTACTTTTAACCCTCTATCCAGTCCTCTCTCCTATGCCAGGAACCAGCCTAACGTACTCGCTGCATTTCTTCATGGCTCAAAATAAGTTATAAATATAATTCAACCCTAACTACCCTGCCACCCCCGCCCTCCCCAATAGACACAACACCAGCAGCACGCTTTCAAAACACTCCGTTCCCACCCTGCAACAATACTAATGCAGCATGCCTCCCTTTTATGCAGCCTTCCTTATAATAAAAAACAAATATTACCCTTCACAATCCAAAATATCGGCAATTTAAACAAACAATTAAATGGTAAGTTTTTTAGCACTCTATATATAATTGTTATTTTTAAAACGTTATATTTATCTGTTGCCATATTTGGGTAAGTAAAACATTTGTAATTCTTACAACAGTACTCATAGTATTAACCTTAGTAGGACAACAGGCTTATTCAACCTTTTGAATTTTAAACTACTAATATTATCGACCTCATATGGATAAAAGGCTTGAGTTAACATAATCGGATTTGAACCTGTGACTATAAGATCAAACACAGGCCCATATTGTCAAGGTATTACTTATTACTATTATCACGTAGCCCTCTTCTGTGCGGATGTTATTCGCATGAACAAAGGATCACGTGTGAACACAGCGGTTAGGCTGCTAGTGGAATCTGTTGTCTTTATTCTGACTTTACTTGAAACTATCCCCGGATGATTATTTTATTTTAAATGTGCCTGCTGTTATAAGGAATACCATCAATGACCAGTAATTGTTTACGGTAATACGCTCACATTTTGATCCGTATTATGCTATGTTTAGAGTGATAGAGCTCTTCGGTTCTGTGATTGTGTACATTATCAGCTGTTTTAGCATTTTTACAATAAGGAGCTAATGACACCAGCCACATCCGACCATGGCACCCGCATTTGAAGCATACTGCTATGCTGCCTGGTCTTCTTCAGTACATCTATGCCCTAATTTAAAACTCTCCAGACTGCACATTAAAAGTATATACTGTTTATACCACATACAGTAGCAACTTTAACTCCCCTCCTCGTCCTCCCCTCCCATGCCAAGTAGGAGCCCCATGCACCCGCTGCATTAAGTTACGAGTAAAACTCAACCCGAACAACCCTGACTGACACTTTGCTCCCTATGGTGAACATAAAACGAGCAGCACGCTTTCATAACACTCCGTTCCCACGCTGCAACAATACTAATGCAGCATGCCTCCCTTTTATGCAGCCATCCTTACAATAAAGAGCAAATATTAATCTTTGCAATTGTATAATATCAGCAAAGTAAACCAATTAAATGCTAAGTTTTTGTAGCACTTTTTATGTAATTGGTATATTTAAAACGTCTAATTCTCTGTGGCCATATTAGCCTAACTAAAGTGTATGTCATATTACGCAACAGTAGTTATTGTATCAACTTTACAAGGCTAACAGGCTTATTTAACCTGTTAAAATTCGAACTAATATTGTTATCGACCTTATAAGGATGAAAGGCTCAGTTAACATGACAGGATTTGAACCTGTGACCATAAGGTCAAACTCAGGCCCATACAGTCCACGTATTACTCAAGTAAGCCACTAATTTTTGCCGTTATGTGTGGGTAAAAAGATTATAATATGTTGTATTTGTTTTCTACTTGCGTATATTTAAAAAAAAATACACAGGGTCTAAGTTTTATATTTTTATTATATAACACAGAAACTAATACACCATAGAATATATTTTTATTTACTAATATGGCTTGCTTTTTGCGTTCCTTATTGCTAGTGCCTCTTTAGTCTGGGTTCTTTCTCTACACCAGCAAACAAAACACACGTCTTCCCACACTGCAACACCATGAATGTGGCATGCCTGCCTTTTATAGAAGCACCTTTTCAATAAGGAGCAAATATGGCCTTTACACAATGCAACAATGCTGCCAAGGCATATCGCCACAACAACAGCCACATTCCACTATGGCACCCGCATTTCAAGCATACTCTATGCTGCCCGTTCATCTCCAGTGCATCTAGGCGCTAATTTAAAACAACACAAGCTGCATATTTGAAGCCTATACTGTTTATACCACATACACTAGCACCTTTAACTCTCCACCTAGCCCTCCCCTCCCATGCCAAGTATGAGCACAATGCACCCGTTGCATCAAGTTACAAGTAAAACTAAACCCTAACAACCCTGCTACTCCGCTCCCCATGGTAAACACAACCAGTAGCGGCTCCTCGAGGGAGTGATGCGGGGCGGGGTGGGGCGGGGTAGGGGCAGGGTGGGGGGGTAGTAAACTCCGGAATACAGCCGAACGGAGTTGAGTAAATAAATAAATAAATAAAACGAATTACATTGCACACTGCATCGCCGATTTGGCGTTGCAGCGCGCGCAATGTAATTTGTTTTATTTATTTACTCAACTCCGTTCGGCCGTATTCTGGAGTTTACTATCCCCCACCCTACCCCTCCCCCGACACACCGCCCCACAGCACTCCCTTGAGGAGCCGCCACTGAACACAACACCAGCAGCATGCTTTCACAACACTCCGTTCCCACGCTGCAACAATACTAATGCAGTATGCCTCCTTTTTATGCAGCCATCCCCACAATAAAGAGCAAATATTATTCTTCACAATCACAAAATATCGGCAATTTAAACCAGCAATTAAATTCCAAACTTTAGTAGCTACTTTTTATAAAATTGGTGTTTATAAAATGTATATTCATCTTTAATTATATTAACCTAACAGTACTCATTGGGGCATATTCTCAAGGACTCATCGCCGAGTTAGCGGCACTTTATCGCAGCTAAAGTGGCGATAGATTTATAGCCCTATTCACAAGCTGGTGCTAACAGCCGATATCGCCAGTTTTCCCGTGATAGCAGCCGCAAAAAACATCGCCACGGATGACACCGGCAACTAACGCTAATGAGATGCAGAGTAGGCGTTCCCGTGCAAAAAGCCGCGAAAACACCACTTCGCAACATTCTCAACGACCAGCCAGATCGTCGATAAGATCACAAAACATGCGATAAGGCGCGTTAGCAGCAGGGAATTAACACCTGCTCTTTCCTGGTATTAAGTCGGACGATAACGTGCACCAGAAATGGGAGCCCAGCCCACAGCCACACTAGAAGAACAACGATGCCATGGAGCTACTGATCATGCAGCCAGACACCCAAGAGGGCCACAACACCCACCGCCACCCCCCCAGGACCTCCCCCCCCCCGGGCCCTACCCCAGACAAAGATATTTTACATCAACTTTACGAAATCATGAACAAAAAAATTCACCTGATGTCGCACAAGTACAACAATCAACATTCATGTGTGGTAAGAAAAAGGAGAATCATTCATTCAACTGTGAATTTCCAAACAAATGATTTTATTCAAATTTAACTCAAAACAACTATTCGGAAGAGTCATGGCGGGTCTTATCTGGACAATCTGTAAGACACAGCCTGCAAGACAAAATTCAAGATAAGAAGGTGTGTCATGCGCTCATCAAAGGACAGAGAGAGAGAGAAAGAGAGAGAGAAAGAAAGAGAGAGAGAGAGAGTGAAAGAGAGGGAGAGAGAGAAAGAGAGAGAAAGGGGGAGAGAGGGAGAAGGAGAGAGAGAGAAACAGAGGAAGAGAGAGAGACAGTGAAAGGAAGAGAGGGAGAAGGAGAGAGAGAGTAACAGAGGAAGAGAGAGACAGACAGTGAAAGGAAGAGAGGGAGAGGGAGAGAGAGTGCCGACACTGCGGACCCAGGCCTCACTGCTCACCTGCTGCCACCGGTGTGTCTCCAACCACGTGCCGGTATACACTGCAGTCCACCAGGTCCCTTATCTGAACAGAGTCCAGATTTATGAATGGCAGAGTTCATATCATTGCACACGCCATCATCGCTTGGCCGCCCCTGCGCACCACAGGCTGCTGCACCCCAGCCCCTCCCGCCGCTCAGCGGTGTTTACCCGCCCCTGCGCACCCAGGCCTCACTGCTCACCTTCCGCCACCAGCGTGTCTCCAAGAGGGCCCACCACGTGCTGGTGCAAGCTTCAAGCCCGGGGTCCGCGACCTTGGCAGCCTCCACATCATGCAGCCCTACCCCGTGGGCCACCAGCCCACACACGTGATTCTGGGTTTTGATTTCGCAATGGCAGAGATCATATCAGTGCACACGGCTTCATCGCAGGCTGCACACCCGCTCAGCTCTATAGGTGCCACTAACTCTGTGACCGAAAGTCACCGTCCCGTGGCGGTAGGCCCGTGCCGGCCGGAGTGTTTCTGGTGCCACCAACTCTGTGCAACGTAAGTCATGGACCCTTTCTGATTGAGTCTCGTGATATGCCAGGCGGACGCAGCCATGTCACCTCCGGCAGTGGGGAAGAACTGGGACACGTAGCGTCGTCCCCCCCCCTTATACGTAAGCCGAGTGGGCTGGGTCGGCGTACGCCAGGCCATCGTAGGAGTGTGAATAATTATCCCTGGGCATGGTTCATTTCTGGGCTGGACTGGAAACCAACTGATGCGTGTGTCTCTGTTGCAGTGTCTGCGCCACACGGCACGCAATCGACAATGTTGCAATGTTGCATGCACCCGGAGGGCGGCCGCGCATGAAGGGATTGTACAGTGAGCGCAAGGCCGCTCGGGCTCTTGGCTCATGCATGCCAACTGTTGTGTGTGTATCGCTATTGGTGCACCATAATCCTAAGGCCATTTCCAGAATGCAAGCAGTAGTCAGACTAACATTAGGGATGAAAGCTCCTTTGTCTCAATACATAAGGCGGAAGGACATCTGCACCTCCGACCTTGGTCTTGCATGCGGCAGGCACCCCCTGAGAGAGATACCATAGCAGATGATGACGACTCCCACACTACACACAGCGCTAATGAAAGACCAACGTATCCACAACCCACACACACAAGCTCTTGCTCGAGGTACTCTTTCATGGAATGCCCTTGACACTTACGTACACAACAACCCATACGTCCAAACGTTGCACACACTTACGACTCATTGCTCCGAGCTGTGGCATATCATCCACATAACTGCCGAAGGTCAGAAGAGTGCCGGTTCCACGAGAGCCACCAACGCAACGGCAGAACATCCCGGGCGCATGCACAACACCTGTCACATGGAACTGTCCCGTGACCGAATGCTGCCTGTTAGTGTCAGATGCATTGGTCTGCATGTTGTGGCCCTTGTCTTGCCTGTACTGACACGCACATGGCAATAAAGTCTACGCAACTTCACTAGTGTTCAACTGTGATGAGTGTTGATTAGAATGACAAATCGTGTGCCTCAATGAGCATTGTCCGTACATAGGGAGGGACTGACTGACGCATTTCACTTAGGGGTGAGTCCCTATTGCCAGCTCCACCTCTGTGAGCCAGACATAGTGGTTGGGATAGTTGCTGATAGACCTGTGCTCTTACGTGTCTTCAGCAATGTGAGTATGGTGTCCATGTTCTTGCCATGTGGATCAATGTGATCCATCACTACAGGCTGTGTCCACCCAGTTGAGTGTGAGTAGGTATGCGAAGAGATGTTCTGTTGTCAAATGTGATGGGGGACGCTACTTTAACCTGTTTACAAAAATAGAATAACAAAGGAATTTAAAGTACAATTGAGTAGAGTAGTATAGCTTTATACGAATTAGGTATTTTGTATATCTGCATTGGAATAAAATATTCCATTCTGTGATTCCGACATACTATACATCACTCTAACATGGCGCCCACCTTTTTAGCTTAGGAGTCCACTTTTTACCTCCATGATTGAGCAATTGAGGAAGAAACGCGAGCGCTCTTAAAGACGGGCATAATGCCGAGTGAGCGTTCATTACGTGGTTGAAAGACGAAGGAGCGAGCTCGGAGGCTTTTGAGTCCCGGTGAGAATTTCAAGTGATCTGGTGAGGTGGAGTAGCTATTTAGACAGAGGGTATTTTTAACTGATGGGTGACTCTGGTTTTATAATAATATAGTTTATCGATGAGTATTGAGCCTAGGTGGGAGTATGTGCACTATGGCAGTATTCTTTTTGATAACCAATAGATTTGACTGCCATATGTTTCCCTCCTGCTTACGGGGTCGATTTCTTACGGAGGAGGGTTATGTCTCTCACTTTATGTAGTCATTACTACATTTAGCTGTTAGTGAGAGTAGATTATTATTTTTTGAGATATATTGTTTTGGCGGTGCTCCCTCCAGAGTATTTAACATGTTTAGAATTAGTCACTAATGTGCTAGCAGTGTATTTATGAATATAGGCTTTTAGTTTCTTCAGCCTATTAAGGAAACATCTTCATTTTGATGTAACTTTTAATCGAGCCCTTAATAAGATAAATAGGGCAGTCAACTAATATCACGCTGATTTTGATGCACAGGCACTTCAGTAGAAATTGCTCCAGTGGCCCTATTGGATCGAGTCCCTATGCAGGTATGATTTGTGATGTGGTTTGTGTGATTGTGCTTAGGATTGCCGATGCACAACATTGAGACATTAGATAATACTATTCAGGAATCTCTGCCTTTTCTCTCGTAGCACCGTGAAACTTTCAGGGCTTGAAGAGAAGATTGAACCCCATATTGGGTTTTTAACAATACATGTGAGGGCCATTGAAGAAAAGGCCAGCTAAAAGGTAGAAGTTTTGTTTAACCTTTTTTTCCTTTGGCTGGGATTTTTCACAATAAGGGATATGTTATTCATATTTATTTCCCTTTATTGTTGTCTGTTAGGGTTTTCTTGTAGAGCAGACGTTTATGCCTCTACTTTGATTGCCATCGTGTGGCACATGCGGAGTTAACAGCCACTTGTTGAGGAGGTGACGGACCCCCATACAAAATTGCAGTTTCACAGTTCGGGTGGGTAACAACCCCGAGTTACATATGAATGTATGTGTATGGATGAATGATGGATGTTTTGGTCTATATTCGTGTCACTCAAATGGAACCAGAATTGCAATATAAATGTTTTAATAATGTTTCCAACATGTCTTGAGATATGAATTGAATTCTATTGTGAAAATTTGACATTGGTTAAATTAAATTGGAGGTGTAATGCATTTTATGGATGCGGAAAAGGATTACATTGTAATAATAACCTATGTATGATGTTTTTATAGATTGTGTTGGGAGATCGCTAATGATTGTCATAAGCCTGAAGAAGGTGGTTTATCAGCTTATGCCACAGAAACGCATCGCTTTGCTTTAAGAGTGCACCCAAGACACCACCTGGTTCAACTAGGAGGAAGTGAAATTGGAAAAGTGTGGAACCAGTGTCATCAAATTTAGTGTTGTGGACTTGGGTTGCCCACTTTGACCTTTCGTCTATAATATTTGTCACTTTGATACTCTCCCATGTTGTGGTTTTTAAATGATGTTTTTAACCAATGTTGACGTCTGAAGCGTTTTAAATTTTATATGTATTTTTGATAAATTGCCTTTATGGTTAAAAAAGGCTTTTAATTCATTGAAAAAAAGCATTAATAACAATAAATATATTACACTTCTCATATAGACATACTCTTTTGGTTTCCATTTGAGATTGCTGATGCGGATGGTGTATGGATGATAATTTTGGTGTGTGATCCTGGATGCTTAAAATAAACCCAAGGGGTATTTACTTTTGACAGAAGTGTCTAGTTTTGGTGTCCTGTCCCCTTGGTGAGTGGGACCCCTCTCTTGTATTTTTGAATTTGGACACTACTTTAGGCCTGCCAACGACTTTGACATTTCATACCCAGCCCTATTTCTAACATTGCGTGGGGCAAATTTGAGGAATTGCGTGATTGTTGTTTCAGAGCAATGAGGCCACAGCTAGTGCACACATTCCCAGTCATCTCACTTCCTATGTGTGTCCCGGTCAAACATGCACATTGCTTTCATTTCCCAGGGTGTACCATTTTGGGCAATCAATGTCCTTACATTCATCCATACTTTCATACTTGATCGATTATGGACATGACACATCTGTGTGAATTTGAATGATTTATTCACATTCGGTGGAGTGTCGGAGCTGGAGCAGTACATGGCCATGCAAACCCCACATTACATTGTAGCCCAGTGGAGGGCCAGCCAGAGTCATTTAGGGATTGACAAGTACATCGGAAGAGGAAGAGTACAGTCCGCAGTCTGATTGCTGTGTCATTGGTAAGCAGACAAAATATGGCAGTCCATGTCGAGGTCCAAGGTGAGTGTCGCAGAGTATTTCGGGGGACAGTGTGAGGTGTTGTTACAGGGCATGATGCAGAGGGCAGAACCAAGCAGAAACAGGGCATATGGCGGAGAAGAATGCTACTGGCTCCTTCTTAATACAGAGGTGGTATCACCCGCATCTTCGTCCTCTATGTCATCTGTCTGACATGTGGGTGCTGATGTATGGTCTGCAGCACTGTGTGCCACTGACACATCAGGGGCCGGAGATGTGTGTATAGAAGAACCAGCAGCATTCATCAGCGACTGCCTTAGTGATAGCAATGCGATGATGAGGATCTGCAGGGCATGGAAGATCCCAACAACTTTTCGCTGGTGTGCATCCATGGCAGCCATTCTTTCCGCATGCATCCGCTCCATGTTCTCCATTATCCTCAGCATCTGTGCCAACTCTCGGCTGACATCGCTGAGGCCACTCTGACTAGACAGTTGTTCTCCTCTCAGAGTCATGACTCCAGCGATGTCGGGCATGGATTGTTGGACATCATGGAATGAACTGTGGGTGTCCGTTAGGGAGCGTAAGTGGTCCCTGATGGGACTTAGACACCCACGTATGTCATCTACTTTGGCTGCCATGAGGTCGAACCCCACCCGCACCTGTTCAGCCACCTCCTTCTGGCAGTCTAACACATGGCCTTGGAATGCGATGTGTTCTTCGGTGAGGTTGCTGGGAACCAGCTGTGGTGGTGGGTGCTTCCTGCTATGTGGTCTGTGCAGGGGGTGGGGTCTCCTTGATGCAGCTGGGCTGCCCTGCTCCTGGAGGTGGGTTGCCGTAGCTGTCCATGAGCTGTTGTAGGGCGTCGGTGTCGAAGGTGTGGAGGTCCTCTTCATCATCACTGATGAGTTGTCTGGACTGTTCTGCAGGAGGTGTTGATTATCCCTCTGCAATGTGAAGGGGAGATGCATTTTAACATTGTGTTGACATGTATGTTGACGCATTGTTCAAGTTTACATACAGACTGCATGACAATGTACATTGTGACTGTTTGGGAGGAGCTGGCTATTTGATGCGGGACAGTGGACATTTGAACTACATCACGGATGTGAGGTTGTACACGTACATTATCATCTCACATTTTCCTGCTATGCCAGATGTGATTGGCCAGTTTCTACACAGAAGCGGAACCAATTGTGTCCTCTGTTCTGTAGTGAGAGTGTTGCACTTTGTACCACATTGTCGTCAATGATGATGTTCTGTTATTGTGATGTGTGTGTGCTGCATTGTGGGAGAGTTGCCCCTGCAGCTGTGATTTTGCTGCCCCTTATCCCTTTGAGGCGGTGTGCCTTTGACTTCTGTGCTTCTACAGTGCTGTGATGTTGCAGACTTGGCTAATTTTGGCTCTAGTTCGGATTTTGGACTCTTGGGCATGGTTTATCCGCAGATGTGTTGTTGACGTCAGGGGTTGTTTGTGCATGTGGATGTGTCAGAGTGTGACCTGCTCCTTTACGGATGTGTTCCACACTCAGCCACCTCAGTGTCGTGGGGTGCACCATGTCATGATAATTGGACTGCAGCCATGCTGTTCGTCATGCAGTGTCACTTGCATTGTCAGTGTGGCTCACAGACACGCAGCTTTGCTGGTTTTAACACGTGTGCTTGGGTTGGTTGTGAGATTGGTGCTGTGTGGGGAGGGACCCCTTTGTGCCCATAGTGGACGGGGGTGAACTTGCTGTTTGTATGTGTGCTGCAGTGTGCCAAGGGGATCAGGGACATGATCCAGAGTCATTGTGGGTGTGCAGTGTGCTCTACTTAATTGTGCATGTGTGCCATTGTGCCCATTTCCCCCCGTCCCCCCAGTCCCTGTTCGGTACTCACCCTGGTGCTGTTGTGTCAGGTCATGTCGAGCAGTGTCCGGACCCCCAACTCCTGCAACCGTCTCCCCACTGATGACTGTGGCCACCATTTCCTCCATCTCATCCAGCTCCTGGTGTTCCGCTGGACTGTCACCTCCAGTCTGCATTGCTGCCTGATGGTTGTCAGCGAGTTTCTTCTTCGTTTTGCGCTTCGCATCATTCCAGCGCCTCTTGACCTCTCCAATTGTCCTCCTCCTCACTCCGACTGCATTCACCTTGTCCAGGATGGACTGCCATATTGCATTTTTATTTGCCAATGACACGTTGGAGGTGACGAACAGTTGTTGGTGGTGTTCTATCACCTCCGTGATGATGTTCCTGTTCTCCTGCGGACTGAACCTCGTCTTCCTCGTTTTCTTCTCCTTGCCCTTCCGTGACCCCGAGGTCCCAGACTGGTCATCCTGGGGGCTTGTGGGGTTCTGGTCATCCTCTGTACTTGCTCCGGCTTCCTCCATGGTGCTACGCAGTATGAATTATTTTGTTTGTGTTTTTCGGTGCTTTTATAGTGCATTTTCCCGCATGACGTGTGGGAATTGCAGGCCTGTCGCTGGTTATCGCTGATTTTTTTATTGCGGTTGGCCACATCGCAACTTTCTTCGCGACCGTGTTTCGTGTTTTTTTGCCGTCACAGTGATTTTATCGCGGTCATTTGACAGTATTATTTTCCCACGATGGACTGCGATGTGCAAAGTTGCGTTAAGCTAATTTTGCGATAATTATCACACGTTCTTGAGAATATCCCCCATTGTATTTAACTTAGTAGGACAACAGGCTCATTCAACCTGTTCACATTTTAACTAGTAATGTGTAGTAAATAAAAGGAGGTCCATTCCTTGTTGTAGGGTAGTCATTCCAAGTATTTATTTAAGTATAGAAGACATGTAGAGGAGAACCCCACCAGGAGCAGCCTCCATGCTGCTCAGCCCTACTCCAACTGACTCTCTGTCACACACCCAACATTCTATCATGCACTCTCTCACCAACATTCCACACAGGCTGAACAGCAAGTATAACACATCTCCGTTTGTTGACAATAATAAAAACAACAGCAATGAAATTTACATAAATTGAGATATACAGTACAAAGTCAATAATATAGTACAAAGCTAAAAGTAAAGCAAATGTATAGCAAAAGGAAGAGGTAGAGAGAATGAAAGAATGAAACAGGAAGAAGAGAGAGGGAATAAAAGGATGAAACAGGAAGAAGTGAAAGCATACGCACATCAGCCATCCATCACACACCACTTCTCTCTTTGTTATAACAAAAACACAAAAGATCAAAGTCTTAAAATCCAAGCCGTAGCAACAAACAAACTATCACACCAAGAAAGGCTCAATCAAACCCAAACGACCACACAAGAAGGCTGGCCAGGCCAACAAGGTGTAAGAGGGTCAAGCTAAAAGGCGCGACAGTAAATTCCCAAGAAGCAAGAATTTAAACAGTAGTAGCATAAAAGGACATCTTCGCCCAAACAGAAGTTTGGGTTGTGAGGTGTGGCTTAGGGATTTACCACACTGAAACATAGGAAATCACATAAACTCTGGTTGAGCAAAAGCAATGCGAACATTGAGAAGTACTATTACGTAAGTAATCAACATCATGTATTAATATTTGGTACTATAACCGTAGAATAAGACAAAATGCCACCCTCGTCGCCAAGTGTAGTAAATAAAAGGAGGTCCATTCCTTGTTGTAGGGTAGTCATTCCATGTATTTATTTAAGTATAGAAGACATGTAGAGGAGAACCCCACCAGGAGCAGCCTCCATGCTGCTCAGCCCTACTCCAACTGACTCTCTGTCACACACCCAACATTCTATCATGCACTCTCTCACCAACATTCCACACAGGCTGAACAGCAGGTATAACATAATGTTTTGGAACTACTAATAGTATCGACCTTATTGGGATGAAAGGCTTCAGTTAACATGACCAGATTTGAACCTGTGACCATAAAGTCAAACACAGGCCCATATAGTCGAGACATTACTCCACTAAGCCACTAAGCCACTAAGCTTTGCTGTTACGTATTGTAAAAATATTACAATATGCTGTATTTCTTTTAAACAGTTCCATTTTTGCAAATAATTTAAACAAAATCACAGCGTCTAAGTTTTATATTTTTATTATATAATGCAGTAGCAGTTTATATTTTTATTTATTTATATGTTTTGCCTTTTGTGCTCCTTATTACTAGTGCCTCTTTACTTTATTAAAAAAAATAAACAAGTTACTCACAATTTAATAATAACATCAGCCATTTATTTTTTAAACTTTTATATATTGTGACATTATTACATTTTTACCAAAACGCTACAGGTTTACACAATAATATATATGTTGATATTGTTTTTATTATAATCATTTGTTAAACAATAAAAAAACTAAAAACATATTTTCTGTTCTTTTTAAATTTTAGGAAATACAACACATTTTCTTCAATATATACTGCGCCTTCTTTATTGAACAATAACTAAATAGTAAGTATAATTTTAACATTACATATTATCTATTTCATAATAAAACACAAGGCAACATTTCTGTTAATACCAATAATTTAATTGCTTGTCTTTCTGTTTAATAGCTTAATGCATGCCTTTAACTTATGTTTTACTTGGAATGTAGCATACTATGGGGCATATTATCAAGAACGGCGTTAAAATTATCGCCGCTTTAGCGGCAGAAAACTGCCGCTAAAGCGGCGATAATGGGCTTGATAATATGCCCTTGAGAATTCCAATAGAAGCCCATGTTGACACCAGAACATGGGCTTCTATTGGAATTCTCAAGGGCATATTATCAAGCCCATTATCGCCGCTTTAGCAGCTGTTTTCTGCCGCTAAAGCGGCGATAATTTTAACGCCGTTTCTTGATAATATGCCCCTATATTTCTTACGATAACTGTATATTTTGGAATATGTCAAAATAAATACATTATGATGTATTTGTTGCTAAAGTTCAATTTTTGCTAATATTTTAAATATATTATACAGTGTCTAGGTGACATATATTATATATTTTTGCATTGTATTATATATAATTCATAGCTGTTGCATTTTATTTTTCACTGATGTAACAATTTTAAGCAACATTGTTTTAAATCACAATACTTTACCTGGTACAAGCTGTCATGTAGAATAATTTACAATAATATTTAACTACCACCACATTTATATAAGTATTTAAAAAAAATTACAACATGCTTTATATTTCAAAAATCTCATTTCTGCTCATGTTTAAAAAAAAACTAAATTCATGCATGTATTTGTTTTCATTAGGCTCAGGCTTTCATTTTCCCTTAATTCTTTAACACTTTATCATCCTATAAATACTACTAATTTAAACATACCAATTGCAGTCCATATATTGGTTCACTGTCTATATAATCTGTATTCATAAAGCATACATTCACTTGGACTAAAGACAACATATTTAATACTACCAAATAGTACTCATTTTATCAACCTCACAAACATAAAAGGCACAGTCAACACTTCGAAATTTCAATCTATCACTCTTTACAATAACAGCATGTAATTCGTAATTATCAAGTCAGCATTTTAACTGACTGAACCTGCTGCATTATCTAAAACTATGCATTTTGATTGTACCTTATATTGAGAAATAAAGAATAGGCGGCCTGACAAACTATAAATTAACAGAAGTCACCTGCATAAACACTACAAACAATACCTAGACTGGAATGTATCCAATGAAAGTTTAAGGGTGTTATCCAGTGCCTTCTAATAATTGTAGCCTCAACCTTTCAAGCACCATCTTTAAAATTGCAGACACTTCCTTTTGTTTTAAACACTATAGACCCTCGAGGAACTTCAAGAAGAAATTTCAGAAGTTTGGGAAACTTTGAACTTTTTACAAAAACACCACAGGGTAATCAGACTCTCACAGAAAGGCAATATCGCAACCCCTCACCAAATCTAGCCTGCTAAAGTAAGCTGCATAACATCTCATAATAAATCCTATAGAAAAGATTATAACTATTCAAGAAAAATCTGATACTCGAGCTCCCCGGCAGTAGGTTCCAGCAGGGCAGGACTTTTGACGAAAGTGTGACTACAAGGCCTCCCTCCTGCGCTCCCTTGGGAATCTCTTGCCCTAAGTTGTTGGGGTAATTCCTCATCCAGACCAGTGGCAAGTATTAGGCTTGTTCCATTTTTTAACACTTAGAAGTGATCGAGACAAATAGTTTACATGCACTCACGTCTTTGGGGGAAGTAACTTCATTACGTCCCACCCTGACGAAAGCCCAGGACCTATTTAGGCCAGATAGGAAGGGCTGAAACATGTTGGTGCTGAATTTAGGGTCATAGGACCATCACATCCTAACACCCGTCTGTATATATTTTAACCTTCCCTCCCACTCCATTATTAAAGATTTCTTTACGAGTGGGAGAAGAATTTTATCTTTAATTGTACGGCCCCATACACAATATCTTTAAGTGCTCCCTGAAACACGGTTGAGCCCACCCCGACCTTTAGGAGTTGGGGTGAGCCCTATGATGAAGCATGTCACTATTAGAGTGAGTGATGGCTATTAAAAGAAAAGGGTCTTTTTCCCTTCCTACCCGTAACACCGGGTTGGCTATACTTATAATCCTCTCGAGAACTTTATTCTTGAGAGTATTACCATCACACACCTAGGAACCCCACACCGACTGTTGGTCGCCTGGTTATTGCTAGCCGCTAGTTCTAGAGGAAGCAACGTTTAAATCACGGAAAGGACATCTTTTGGTGAAAAGTGTAAAAATAGGGAGGACATGTCCTTTCTATCCTCTTGACTGAGGACCTCTCTACCCGACCGGGACCTTCTGGTCTTAGGATTTGTGTTTCAGCTATTAAAACAAGCCAGAGGAATGTGGTAGCTCTAAAAAAAAAAATCATGTGAAATTCATGTCATTCAATGTAAACCCCAGAAACAAAGTATACATAGCCCTATACAACATGGACATCCTAAGGAATGTATTGCACATATTTAATTGACTTCATAAAAATAACAATGATAAAATCACATGGGGAAGGGAGGTAGGCAAACTGACTGTATTAAAGTGGATAGAGGTGTACAGTAAACATATGTACTTACACATATCCTGGTCACCCTATATATAAATAACCTAATTAAAACATTAACTGATTTCCTATGCGGTACCCCCAAATTAGCTAGCCAAACAAGGACATCCTTGCTTTCTCACCAATGTACCCTACTTAGGGGCTGATTACGATGGCGGAAGGATCGTCACCGCCAGCCCGGCGGCGGCGATCCTTCCGTCAATTGACAGCAATTTTCCCACCGCCGAATTACGGTGGGAATCCCTTTCGGACCGCAGCGGTCGCAAAGACCGTCCACCACGGGCAATCATTACAATTGCCTGGCGGAGCGGTCAGCATGCTTAAAATGGTGGCGGAGCCTAGCAGGCTCCGTCCGCCGAATTACGATGCTGGCGGAAGCCAGCCTTTCCGTGGCGGGTAAACCGCCATTAAAAGGCTGGCGGGGATTGGTTTTGTGGGCCCGTTGCAGGCCCCCTTGTGTTGGGGGGAGGTGTTTGTGCACTGGGGGGGTACCCATGATACCCCCCTACATTTCAGTGCACTAAGTGGCTGGCACCATGTGGTGCCTGCCACGTAGTGCAGTGCAATGCGCAACATGCATTTTCAACATTGCGGTGGGTGCTGCTGCCAGCAGCAACCACCGCAATGTTAAAATGCAAGATGCGTCCGCCACGGTGGCGGTCGCATCATAATTTGGTGAGCGGAACCGCCGCATGTATTGCGTACGGTCCCGGTTACCACCACGATGGCGGACGGACTCCAGTCCGTCCGCCATCGTAATCAGCCCCTTAGTTCTAAAACCCCAATGGGGTGCTAAATTCTTCAAGATCTTTTTAGGGTAGTTTGTATGAAATTTAGGCTGAAAAAAGTACAACAAATATGTTTAAAAATAAATTCCTTAAAATCATTCTAAAGTTAATAGCAAAATAATAACAAATTAAAAAAAATGTAGCAAATACTAAATTAACTTCGTTTTCACACAGGTTATTACATTACAAATATCTACAATCATTGAAAAGGTAAGCAACCTTTTTTTGTACATTTTCAGTGACTTCCTACTTCTTCATTTACTTTTATTGGTTGTTTTATGTGTACATTTTAATCCTTTAAACATGCCTTTGCTTCATGTTTTAAAAAGAATACATAACACATTTCTGCTCATCTTTTAAAAACAATATATTAAGCTTCTTGCATATGTATTTTTTCATAGCCTCATATCAAGTTCTAAACAAAAGTTTTACAGTTGTTAGCAAATGTTCTTTATCGGACATCACTCCAGCTGAATTAATATAAACAAGCCCCTATACCATGGCCGCATTTGTTGCTTTATAGGAACATTTCTTTTCTTATACACTAATACACCATATTTAAGTTATCACAGCTAGCCGCAATAATACTAATGTTTAAAAACAAAACACACCATAAAGCTAATTTAAAATTATAGTATTGGTACAATCCAAATAACAACATTAAGGGGCCCATTACGATACCCGGCGTAAAAGAATCCGCCAGGCATGGAAGCGGCAAAAATCCGCCCGCACACACCGTCTGAACACCGACCACGCCATTACGATTACACAAACCGAAAACCGCCATCGGCGGAAAAATCACACAAAATACCGCCCGCCATCGTCCGAGTCGGAGTCAAACCGCCCGCCACGGACGGAAACACGCACGACAACACAAAACCGCCCGCCCTCACGGCCGACACACCGCACGTGAGATTACGATCGCACCGCCATGAGCGCGGGAAAACTACAAATATACCGCCCGCCTGCGCAAACAACGCCGATGAGAATCGACACGGCAGAAGCCATGGCGCCCACGTCCCTGCACAGAAACCATCCGCTGACAAAAACAATCGCACACAACATGGCCAACAAGTCCACACAGCAAGGCACGCACAAATACACAAGCACAGTACACATCCCGAAAACACCCCCTGGACAAACAAAAACTACAAAGGCCAGAACCCCAGACACAACACACCTGAAAACAACAGACCATGAGGACACACCCACATAGGTAAGTACAAAAGCAGCACTCCCACAGACCACAACCCCTTGCAACATTGCAAACTAGAGAGGAGAGGAGAGGACACAGTGACACAGCAAGGACAGCAGCACACCACAGAAACGCACACATCACACCACCACCACCACCACCAAACACCGGCACCACAAACCCCCTGCACATTACACAACACACACCGCACCAGCACCACAAACACCATGGCACCACAAAGAATGCCCAAGTTCACGCCCATTGAGCTGACGGTCATGGTCGACGAGATCATCAAGGTGCACCCACAAATCTATGGGAACCTGGTCCAGCACACACCACTAGCCACCAGAAACAGAATGTGGAACCGGATCGTAGACCAGGTCAATGCAGTCGGGACCCTGCCCAGGAACAGAGTCGAAATAAACAAACGGTGGAATGACGTCAAGAGCCTGGTCAAGAAGAAGGAGACCAAGAACAGAGAGCTGGCAGCCGTCACTGGCGGAGGGAATCCCGCGCTCTTCAAGACCTTCAAAGCGTGGGAGGAGAAGGTGCGAGTCATCATACATCCCGAGATCCTCGCCGGATTAGCAGGGGGAGTGGAGGCTGGTAAGTACAAACTAATGTATACCAGCACACCGCTATGTACTCACATGCACTACCACCATGCCACAGCTCCCAGGGACAAACACCCCCATATCCAGCACACAATACACAACACATCACACACACATGCAACAGACACCACCACACACAGCCCAAACAGAACAACTGTAAGATGCGTGGGGACATGTGTACACTCAGCCAGCCACGTAACCACCAACAGGTCCCCAAATATGCCAGAAGCGCCACAACGAGCACCCACCACACCCATGTGTCCGCCACAGCTGCACTAACCGACAAGTAACAGGTAAGTGGCAGGAACACAAAGTGCAGTGGGTGGGAGGGTGGACAGCCCAAGTACAACACACACCAGGCCCCTAGTCCCACAGCACAGCAAGGAGGAGCATCCCCCACACCCCACAGCCACGTGTCAGCCACCGCAGTGCACAACGACAGCCGAAAGGTAGACATCACGGTCCACAGCAATCGGTGTCAGTGGGTGTCCAGCCACCACCACGACCCACAACACCCTCCACCCCCACAGACCTGCAACATGGAGCACCCCCGCTTAGAACCATGTGGCATCCAGTACAGTGCACGCCCGAACAACCTGCAGGTGGGAAACTGGACAGGGCTGGATTACTGGAGGCATGAGGACCGTAACACGACCAACACATGGGACATGTCACGTAGCAGACGAACACGCAGCACCGCCCACCGTCACGAACAAGTGAACAATGTGCACACGGACATGAACCACAGACTCACACCTCACATGACCCATCACAGACACAGCAACACCCAAGGAGCCACGTCTGCATGCACAAGCCACACTGAATATAGTACCACACGGCAGCCACTGTGCAACTCATCACACACAACCGAAACACCATTGAAGTCCTGTCCATGTAGCCCCTACTGCCTGTCAACCACACACCCCACAACTACGCCTATGTAAGACAAACAACACTAGACGCAACAGAGCGGAACAACATAAATGCACACGAACACCACTGAACCCATCAAACACACAGACACACCATGCACATACAACATACCATCCATCCCATCCGTCAGCCCCAGTCTCATGAAAGGCATGTCATCCGCACAGCTGCCACACATACAGCAGTCACGCTAAGATACATGCCCATGACCAACCATGTGCCAGAAGTCAATGAAGCGCACGACACACTGTGAGCAACAACACACAACATGGGCCACACCCCCCCACGAGCACTGCAGTGATGCACATGGCACAGGGCAGCACGCACACCAAGGAGATGGGACAACTGCAATACGTTGGCTGCCACACAACCATCACTCACTCATAACGATGCGTCCAATGCCATGTCCAGTAATCACAACAGACAGCAAATATGCAGGCCATGTCAGGCATGCACACACCTCAGACCATGCACTGTCATGCTGCCACAACACATGTCACGTTCGGCACCCATGGCTCACAGCATGTACCCCAAAAGCATATTCCCTCCCAAATGCGAATCTGGGGCATGGCCCCCATGTTGCCATATGCGTTCCTAAGCGTTCCATTTGAACCCCAAAATCATATTCCCTCCCAAATGCGAATCTGGGGCATGGCCCCCATGTTGCCATATGCGTTCCTAAGCGTTCCATTTGAACCCCAAAAGCATATTCCCTCCCAAATGCGAATCTGGGGCATGGCCCCCATGTTGCCATATGCGTTCCTAAGCGTCCCATTTGAACCCCAAAAGCATATTCCCTCCCAAATGCGAATCTGGGGCATGGCCCCCATGTTGCCATATGCGTTCCTAAGCGTCCCATTTGAACACCAAAAGCAAAGTACAAACCAGACCCAGGATGGGCCAGGAGCCCGCATACACCAGAGTCACAATAAGTAGGGGCACAGCAACACACCCATCGGCATGGCCAATCCGTCCCATGCCACATGTGCACAGCACACAGTCCCATTGCCAAGCACACACAACTACAAATGGTACAGCCACACACACGCCTCCGGGAAACCCATGTACGAGATTGCACGAACTGTGAATGTCAGACGACAAATACATACTTCGCCAGGTGCAACACAATAACAAATCTCATTCTCTCCACAGGTGACGAACTGCTGGATGCTGGGGATGGAGACAGCAGCCAGCACAGCCAGCCTACAAGCCCCCAACGAGGACACACGGATGTGGAGGATCTGTCCACCTCTTCGGACACGGACCACCAAGCAGGCCCATCTGGTGTGGCAGGGCCCAGCCGCTCCCCAGGACCCTCCTACCCACCAACCCATCATCCAGGGCTGCTGAACATTCCCAGCCCCCTGCTGCCACTGTCGTTGCGGCCACACCCACGGTCATTGCGGCCACACCCACGGTCATTGCGGCCACTACCACTGCCGCAACCGCCACCATCGCCGCACCGACCACCACCGCCGCCACCACCACCATGTCTTCGCTGGCACCAGCCCCAGCGCAGGTGGTGGCCCGGCCGACTGGATCCACCCTGGGAGCCACAGCGAGGACCGTGGTGAGCAATGTGGCTAGTGGGCAGGCCGGTGGCAGCAGGACTGGTAGGAGGAGCAGGGTCAGGGAAACGCCAGCCTCCCCTGGGAGCCATGCCCTGCCTCAAATGGCCAGAGTCCTTGGGGCCTATGAAGAGGCCCAAGGACAATGGGCCAGGTCAGCTACAGACACGTGTGAGGTGCTGGGGGTGCTGAGGTCCATGGACGCCCGTATGGGCCAACTCGTGGACCTCATGGGCCAGCTGGTGGTGGCGGTGAGGTCACAGCCAGGGACAGCAGCTCCCCCTCCGCCACCACCTGCCGGGGCGCAGGGTCGAGCAGCAGTGTCCAGTTCCCCTACGTCCACAGCCAGTGAGCACACCTCAACCACCAGCATGTCGCAAGCAGGCACCCCCCCTCGCAAACGTGGAAGGGGCCGTCCGAAGTGGAAACAGATCTCCCGGGAGGACTTCGCACGCTCCAGACGCAAGTGAGGCAGCCAGCCAGCCTTCCTTGACCAGCCACTGCATTGACTTGGACTACGATCCCACTCCACACAGCCATCTGGATGGCATGTGTGTGTTGGACTATGGACATAGAACCAGTGGGTACACCCTGAGCATCACGCAGCCATGACCGACAGCTCATTGTCACTGCACGCACCACTTTTGTCATCACCTTACACACAATCACATGTCACAGTTTGAAATAAATGCACCTCTTACACAAACTGCTGTTTGTGCCCTGTGTTTTATTTGTACGGAATACAACGGCCACCTTCGGCGGAAAGGCACCTGATGCGTGGCATGGCAATGGAACCGGAGGGCCTGTAGGGACCTAGGGGTGGGAGACAGAACAGGAGCACATTCAATGAGTGTGTCACACACCCATCACACAGTACATGTCAACAACTACAAGCAATGTACACACATCGCACAGAGCAATAGGGCACAATGCCACAGCCACCAACAGTGGCATACAACCCTGGCCATGGAGCGTTGACACACAGCACGCAGTGAACAAACGGCCACCCTGACACAGCACACACACACCTGCACAGATACAGCCACATCAGCCGTCGTACATGGACACTCACCGTCAAGTGAAGTAGTGGGCGATGAGCTGCTGCCGCACATTACCAGCTTCCTCCTCTCCGCTGTCCTCCTCACTCGAGCTGTCCTGGTCTGTGGGCTGGGGCCCTGGTTGATCTCCGTCATCCACGATGAGGGGGATCTGCTTCCGAATGGCCAGATTGTGCAGCATGCAGCACGCCACCACTATCTGGCACACCTTCTGTGGGGAGTACGCCAGCGCACCCTCGGTGCGGTCCAGGCACCTGAACCTGGACTTGAGGAGGCCAAAGGTACGCTCGACCACACGTCTGGTCCTCCCATGTGCCTCATTGTAGCGATCGTCTGCTGGGGTGCGAGGATTCCTCAATGGACTGAGCAGCCATGCCCCATTCGGGTACGCAGAGTCACCTGGGTGTGAGGGACACAGAGAACCGTTGCTATTCCAACTGGACAGGGGACAGCATCGCACAACCAGCACGCTACACCACTCCACATACTCACCGACAATACAGCCACGATCCTGTTGCAGATTGGACATCAGTCGTGGCAAGATGCTGTTGCGCATTATGTGTGCGTCATGGGCCGAGCCTGGGAACTTTGCACACACGTGGGTGATCACCATGTCCGCAAGGCACACCACTTGCACATTCAGGGAGTGCGTGTGCTTCCTGTTGCGGTACAGGTGCTCAGTGGCCTGTGGTGGAACAAGGCCAACATGTGTGCAGTCAATGGCTCCAACGACGTGTGGGATTCTGCCAAGGGCATAGAATGCACCCTTCACTGCCGCCAATTCACGAGTCCTGGGGAAGCGGATGTACCTGTTTCGGTACAGCATCATGGCTGCCAGTACATCCCTCAGCACCTTGCTGAACATGGGCTGGGACATCCCTCCTCCACTGCCCACTGTGTGCTGGAATGACCCAGTGGCGAAGAAATGCATGGCGGCCATCACCTTAGCCGTGGGGGTGACAGCTGTCGGATACACCCTGCGGGGACGGAGATGGGGTTCCAACATGGCACACAGTCGATGCAGGGTTGGCCTGTCCAGCCGAAACTTCCTAATGACCTCTGTATCGTCCATGTCCGCCAGCAATTGGTATGGGCGGTCAATGTTCGGTCTCCGCCTAGGGAAATTGGCAGTGGACACATGTCAAAGCAACACAACACATAGCAATTTCGCATACACATCACTGACATGACTGAGCAAGCACATGAGCCACAGCCCAGCTGTCAAGCTGGGACGGCACGGCCACAATACACTTACACAGGTCTCCCAACAATGGCAATGGCTAGTGATACAAACCACTGCCATGTGCATGCACATGGGGATCTAGGCCCCAATGACTTGCGGGGCGTGCTGATGGGGACTGACTGCATATTCGTCAAGCGGCAACGCCACGGCAACATGAATGTCTGCTGAGCATGGAACTGCTTCCGAGGCTGGATGAGTATGGCACACGACGACGACGATGTGGGCACAGGCTGAGCGGCCAAAACAAGTGGGACCTGTGGCACGAGGGGTTATGAGACAGTAGTAGGTGTCAGCACTGCACCCTATGTACAGCACTGTACGGATCACACCTCCCGAAACATTGACAGGTGTCCACATTGACAGCCCCATGCCAAGACGGCTGTGTGCTTGCAGTCACACGTCACAGGTGAGAGGTTACATTGCACGTGCCAGGTGGCAGACGTACATAGTGGGAGCTGGCATGTGTGTGCATGTGTCTCCTGTTCAGGATCCACCAGATGGGCGCTGACTCTGTACTGACCATTGGACACAGCATGTTCCGTGGAAGGCTTGTGTGTGTGGGATGGTGGCACTGGATGTGCCTCCGTTGGGTGGGGGGCCATGCACAGGGCGGGTACGTTGATGATTGCGCATTGTTGGTCACGGTGGGTGCACCCACTAAGATGTGTTGCCCTGTGTTCAATTCCTATGTCCGCATGATGATGGACTGTAGATGTGGGCAGACTACACATTGGTCGATGTGCTGTCTATATGCATGTGCCTTCACACCAGGCACAGCTGCCCCTGCACATGTGACCCCTGCTGGACTCGCTGCTGGGTCTGTGGAGCTGATGCACCTTCTGTGCGTGGGGCGGACAGCTCTCCTCACTTCCCTCATTGCGCATGTCATGACTTTGCCGCAGGTGACATGGATCATGGAGGGCCCACATGTACGCGTGGGTAGGCTACACATGATTGTTCACTGGTCGCCACCCCCAGTCAGTGTTTCGAATGGGAAGGTTGTCGTGCTGGTGGTATGTTCGATGTGGCGGATGGGCGGGCCTAGGTGCGGGCTTACATTCCGGACATGGGGGGTAGTTGGATTGGCGACTAGTTGCAGTACACACGGGACACGTCTCTTCCTTTCCACATCTGGGTCATCCCTTGTACTCACTGACAGTGATACAGTCATCTTCGCCCCAGCCCTCATGTCCTCCCCTCGCTCCCCCAATATGCATGTGCACCTGCGAGGCTAGCGCTTGCACAGGCAGCCCCAAGCTCGCACCAGAGAGGGCAAGGAGTGTATGTGTGGGTCCAGTTGCACAAGTGGGCTGTCTCAGGGTATGATGTGTTGCGGGACGCCGTCCACCTGCGTGGTGCCCCAAATGGAGACCCGGCCTGCATGGACTATGCATCACAGTCTTCGCCTTCCGGATCCGCCACCTGCGACACCCAGTGGCTGTGGCTGCCCTTGCGGCCAGGCCGCGTCCGTCTGTGACTGATGGCCCACACATTCACTCTTTGGCCTCTCTGGGGAGGGCTCGGGGTGGTGGCGCACGCGCTTGCACTTAGTCGCAATGGCATGTGGCGTGGTTGGTATAATGGGCAATGGATGGGATGGTGCGAGCCACCTCCCGTGACGTCAGTGCTGCTCGTGCTGTGGTGCGTCCCCCTACACTTCCATTTGACTTGTGCCATGCTAGACGTTGAGGTTCTATTGCCTGCGTGATATGACCAGGAGGAGCGCGAGGAGACCTCTCACACACCATGCTCCACTGCCATCCCGTGCCCTGTATCGCCTGTGCGGATTGACTATGTTGGGGTTACACCTGGTCGACTGGGGCTGTGTGTGCCTTGTCAAGGGGCATGGCGGGCGCACAACAGGATCCAGCTTGTCCACAGAGGGTGGGCTGAGGTGCGCCTGGTACCGCTTTGTACGTGTGCCCGGCTGCTGTGCACACACGTGTTCACTCCCCCCGACAGGTGTCCTCTCACAATGCCCAGGGAAGCGGTGGTGTACTGTTCATGACCCCTCCCAACACGGCGTGCTCCAACTTGGCATGTGCGCATCTACCCGTCACACCCACCCACCTGAGCACTGCGTCCATACGACTTCACACGACACATGTGTGTCTTCCACAGTTGTGCTACTCATTTGCGTTGACATCCAATACCAGTGGACTACATGGTCATGTCACGACTGCCGTGTACTTCACATACTCTCATCCTCTCTCATTCGTACTTGTGAAATGAGTCAGCGGAGACAGTTTTGGTTTCAAACATTATATTGAGTCTTCTGTCCTCTGTGATGCAGTATAGTGGACACTACTGGCAGCGGAATACATGTTGAGGATATACTGAGCATGATTGCAAATGGGATAGGGTGTGGGGTTACATGTGATTGGCTGTTGCATGTGGGATGTGGGCTTCAGAGTTACATCTGCTTGGCCAAGGCTGTGCTAATGTACATTTACGTATAGCTGCGGAGCTGCGGACTTTGACACAGACGGTATACATGTAGCCTACCAGACCGCTTGGCATCATGGGCACAGTCCATCTCAGTTCCATGTGACAGGTTTGCTGCGGTTGTTCCTCATGCACGCGTGCATGTGTGATGACATCAGGGCATGTGCTTGCGTGCATGCAGCGGCGTGCCACTTGTTGTTGCACTGTGGTGGTTACTGGACATGTCACAGTCACTGGGGTCGTGTTGTTGTTGTATGCACTTGTCGTCCATGCAAAGGTCCTGGTATGGGATTCCCGGGGCGGGGGTGGGAGGGGTGCAGCACCCACAGACTCCAGGCGAGCTATTCATGTCCACTGAGCGTGTGTGTGTCCATGGGCGCTGGATCCATGTCGTGTCCTGGTTGTTCGTGCAGTTCCGTCCATGTGGGTGCGATACACAGACCCCATGCCACTGCCTCCCACGATGCATGCGGTGTTCCTGGATGTGATGGGGAACAGTGTGCATGTCCCGGTCATATCCGATGTCATGGCGATGTCGTTGATGGTGTGGTTACAGTTGCCGGTCGTTTGGTATGGCTGTTGTGGTGGTGACTGGCCAGTCCGTGCGGAAGCTAAGCATGGGTGCGGGGTTGGACATCATAGGTCAATCGGGGAACCTGCGTTGTGGTCCGGCGAATTTACAGGTTGTCAGGTATGCGATGCCGTCCAGCAGGGCTTCCATGTCATTGGTGGTGTACATGTTTGCCAGCCAATGTAGCGGATGGTGGCTGTCAAGGTGTTGTTCGTAAGTTGTCCCTTGGAGGACCATGATGGGGCATGCTGGGTGACATTCGATGTAGCTGTTCTCGATGATCCGTCGTGTGGAGGCACAGTGGTCCCATTTCAGTGCGGGTGCGATGTTGGCCACATACGCCATGCCCCCATAGGCAGAGCAGGCCCTGTCGTGTGCGTCCAGAGGGAGGAGTAGTGGTAGCAGGTCCGCCTTTAGACATGCCGGGTTGGAGAGGCATATCTCCACGGGATGCTGGTAGGGACACCTCCAACAGTAGAAGACGTGCATGACGCAGCTGAACAATGTGATGCGGTAAGTCAGTCGGTAACTTACGTTCAGCAGGGACAGGAGATCGCATCCCAATATATGTAACAGGTTGGTTTTGTACAGCTTGAGCTGTCCGGCGTAGTTGGGTAGGTGTGTTGCGGTTGCCATTTCGCAGCGGTGCGTTGTGGTGGCGTGCTCCGGATGTGTGTGCAGTCTGCAATGTGCACGCTCCGAGGTTGCTGTGAGCTCTGTGTAGTCGTAGGGAGACAGGACTTGTGTTCTGTTGGCTTGTTTGGAGGACACGGGCCCTCATCCCACATGCTTCTCAGACAGTTCAAGGTCATTGATGTGTGACTCCTTCCAATTAACTTGCATGTGGCCGACATGGGGAGTGTTTTCTTCTTTCTTCCCCGTCCGTTGTGTGCTTCTGTGATATGCGCTATCTGCCCTGTGGTCGGTCTCCTCGGCATGCCTGTGTTGGTCTATTCTTGGACAATGGCTGTATTCACCGGCTTCTGTCGTAGGGCTGTGGTTTCGGAGTTGGAATGGAAGGTCATTCAGTGCTGTCTGCTCTCCCTTGTGTGGGCGGCAGGCTGCCTTTCCGCTCTGCGTTGGGCCTTGTGTGTGAATGTTATTCTTGGGCCACCTGTTGTCGGTCCCCGGGCTCTTTGGTGTTCCGTTTTATATGTCTTGTTCATATGTGCAGGGTGGTATGGGTGTTTCAGTGTGGTACTGGCGTTCCTCTTCCCGAAGGAGCCCTGCTTCTCCTAGTTGGTGTTGCCGCCGCTGTGTGCTACTCCATGTTTGTTACACTGGGGTGTGTCCTGCTGTTGCGTGACTTCACTGACATGTGTGCGTCGGTTGTGTGGCGTTGGGTGTTGTCCGTGAATTGGGCGTTGGGGACATGTCTGTGGCAGGCCTGTCACGTGTCATGTGCGTTCGGGGTGGGGCTGATGTGTGTGCTGCTTGGTTGTGTCCCTGTGTCTGTGTGCGACGCATGCATGGCGCTGCGGTTGGCCTCTGCGTTGTGCGCATGTGTGGCGGCGTCATCGCCGCTTTGGGGCCGTGACGGGGTCGTTGGTTCCTAGTCCCAGGTGGTGTGTACACATGTGTTACGCGATGTTACGATTTGGCCTGTGTGTCATATGTGGATGCAATGGTGGATGTGTAGTGTACACGCGCTGGTGGGGGGTTGTCCGCTTTTTCCGCCCTTGCACTGTGTGCGCTGTTTGCGTGCACTTGTTGTGTGTGTGCCTACCTGCGTCTCCGCGGTACGTTGCGTCCTTGGTGGTGCATCAGCAGGAGCATGGGGAGGGCCTGCAGTGCTGGATTCATGCTCGGGGAGCCGCTTCTTCGTTGTCCGTGCTCGGCGTCCGTGTTACCGCTTCGGTTTGTCGTACGGTATCTCTTGGCCGTGGGAGCCGTTTGTTTGCGGCATCGTAATTTATACGCCGGGCGGGACGTGTTTCGTCGGACGGTGTGTGTCAATTGGGCTGCGCCGCTACGTGTACGGGCGCACTTTGATGGCGGACGGTGTTGCTGGCTTGCCGGCGGTGTTTGGCCTACTTTTCGCATCGTAATTGGGCGGGCGTGTGGACTGCTGCGTGCCGGCGGTAACTGGTGGTTTTGCATCCGCCAGCACGGCGGTTGTGCTTCCGCCCGCCATCG
>CAWUFW010025074.1:0-50125 GCA_963921515.1 Calotriton arnoldi | reverse complement strand
CTTTGGGCTCCGAGTAGCCCTGGCCTCCAGCACCACCTGCACCGAAGATCACTGGCCCCACTCCCACGAGTGTCCTGCTAAGCCAGCTCCACGTGCGGCGTCACGAGGCTCCTTTGCGGTCGCTAGCCCGTTGGCTAGTAGCCCTTACCGAAGGCCAATCTTTTCTTTACTTGGCAGTCTGGTTGCTCCAGGCCTGCCCTCACTTACCCTTGCTGGGTGAGTTCCCAGACCTTGCTGGTCTGCACCATCGACGATCTTCAGCTACATCGAGACTTGCCGTTGCCAAGGCTTGTTGGGTCCAATCTGGTCGCCGACACCGCAGCACTCGACAGACATCGTGTACCAGCCCGAATCCTGCTCCTGGTCGCCGACAACGCCTCCTGGACCTCGTGGCTGCAGAAACGAGATGACCGTCAACGCACCTGAAGCACTCGACATCGGTGGGCATCTGTCCATCGCCTCCCTGGTCACTGGCTAGTGACCCAGACTCTGTCCCCTCTGCTTTCAGGTTCTTCAGAACTCCGATCCACTCTTGGATCCACCCGGACACTTTTCTCCTGGTCGCCAGCAGCACTTTGCACCAGATCGCCATAAGAACCGACGACGAAACCCGACCCCGAAAGGCACCTATGCACCCGGCTTCCCTGGGTGAGGTAACACGAGTACTCCGGTGCTCCCGTGGGTAGAGACTCTTCAAAGTCCTAGATCTCAAAGGGTTTTGTCCTAGTCCTCTTTAAAGTGTCCCTTTCCTCTATTTTCCCGATCCCGACTTTCTCCATAGAAGTTAACGGCGTATCGCGGTTGTGTATTTACACTGCACGCGTCTCCCGTGGGTCCCCTGTGTCACTACCTTGGGTGGTTCCTTGTGGTCCAAGCACTTCTAGAGGCTCTAGGCCTAGTGTCTAGTTCAGTCGTGGTTCGCATACCATTTTATTGGTATATGGTTTGAGTACGCCCCTAGGGCTCAAACGTGTATTTGTGCTATTACTGTGATTTAAGATCTTATAACCTATGTACTTGAACTCTAGCCTCATAAAGAGACTAGAGGGGTGTGTTTAGTAATAAATACATATATTTTGAATATATACCTGGTGTGGTGCTCTTTCATTTGGTCACTCAAGAGATTATAGACTGGTAAAACAAGCTGCTTTACATTCCTTCAAGACTTAGCCTGAAGGCTGCTCTCCACAGCTACCACTAGGATAGCTTTCAATAAGGTTGTCTTTAACCTACCTACCATAAGAGTCGATTTGGACTGGTGCAAGGTGCCCACTATAATTAGTGGACAGCATATGCCAGGCCAACTTCTCACACAGTGGTTAGGCCAAACCCATCAATAAGAGCACTCTTCAAGACCTTGTAATTGTCAGCATCCTCCTCTCTAACAGTGAGGAGCTTGTCTCTACCTTTGTCAGCAAAGGAGAGCCACAAGATTGCTGCCCACTGCTCCTGAGGGACCTTCTGTACTTTACAGGCCCTCTCTAAAGCAGTTATCCATTTGTGGATATCATCCCCACTCTGGTAGGGAGGGACAATCTTGCTCAGGTTCCTATGGTCATAGGACCTTTCCCTATCTCTAGGGACATGGCTGCCACCATGGGACTCTAGTCCCAACTTTCTTCTCTCTTTAAGGAGATCTAGGGATTCTCTATCTAAAGCCAATTGCTTCTTCCTGATCTCCAGTTGAGTTTCCTCATACTGGACCAGTCTCTTTCTTCTCTCATGAGAGGATTCCCTCCTGTGAGAAGAAACAGAGCTCCCTATGGAGGTGCCAGAGTGGTTAGACTCCTGAGAAGGAGACCTAGACTTTCTGAGCACACTCATAATCCTTCCTGGGGGACAAAGGTGTGGTTCTCCAGATCCTCATCTTCATCTTCCCCAGAAGGGATTGGGTTTTCCAGGTCAGGGTCATTGTCACCCTCCTGGTCAGTTTCAGAGGGGGGCTGGGGGTAGTAGTACCCCTGGCCCCTTCCTCATCTGCTGGCCCACCCTCTGCTCCTACCCCTTCAGTCTCTGAAGACTTACTAAGATCATAAGCCACCAACAACTCCTGGAGGTGTTGGGTGGTGGGACTTTGGCCTGTCCTTAATTTCCTCACGTTACACAAAGCTCTCAGTTCCAAGAATGGGAGTGTGTCATACTTGGAGGGGGAAGCTCAATGGCTTCCTGCAGGGCATCTTTGGATCCTGCTTTTAAAGACATTACTAGTGTGGTGTGGTGTATGCACTACCTACTCTAGTGTGGCCTACTAAACTCTCTTGAGTTGTAGAAAGGGTTGTGCTATCCCTTAACACACAACTCTAAGTTCAGTAGAACTTACTGATATTCTAAGCTTAAATTATATGTACCTTAGGTACCTTTAGTGGTTTTCAGTTGATCAATTCAATTGAGATTATCTGGTAAAACAATAGCAAGCTGGAATCCCACACGCTGCACACCAATGTGAGAAGTTGGCCTGGCATATGCTGTCCACTAATTATAGTGGGCACCGTGCACCAGTCCAAATCGACTCTTATGGTAGGTAGGTTAAAGACAACCTTATTGAAAGCTATCCTAGTGGTAGCTATGGAGAGCAGCCTTCAGGCTAAGTCTTGAAGGAATGTAAAGCAGCTTGTTTTACCAGTCTATAATCTCTTGAGTGACCAAATGAAAGAGCACCACACCAGGTATATATTCAAAATATATGTATTTATTACTAAACACACCCCTCTAGTCTCTTTATGAGGCTAGAGTTCGAAGTACATAGGTTATAAGATCTTAAATCACAGTAATAGCACAAATACACGTTTGGGCCCTAGGGGCGTACCAAACCATATACCAATAAAGTGGTATGCGAACCACGACTGAACTAGACACTAGGCCTAGAGCCTCTAGAAGTGCTTGGACCACAAGGAACCACCCAAGGTAGTGACACAGGGGACCCACGGGAGACGCGTGCAGTGTAAATACACAACCGCGATACGCCGTTAACTTCTATGGAGAAAGTCGGGATCGGGAAAATAGAGGAAAGGGACACTTAAAAGAGGACTAGGACAAAACCCTTTGAGATCTAGGACTTTGAAGAGTCTCTACCCACGGGAGCACCGGAGTACTCGTGTTACCTCACCCAGGGAAGCCGGGTGCATAGGTGCCTTTCGGGGTCGGGTTTCGTCGTCGGTTCTTATGGCGATCTGCTGCAAAGTGCTGCTGGCGACCAGGAGAAAAGTGTCCGGGTGGATCCAAGAGTGGATCGGAGTTCTGAAGAACCTGAAAGCAGAGGGGACAGAGTCTGGGTCACTAGCCAGTGACCAGGAAGGCGATGGACAGATGCCCACCGATGTCGAGTGCTTCAGGTTCGATGACGGTCGTCTTGACTCTTCAGCCACGAGGTCCGGGAGGCGTTGTCGGCGACCAGGAGCAGGATTCGGGCTGTTGCTCGATGTCTGTCGAGTGCAGAGGTGTCGGCGACCAGATTGGACCCAACAAGCCTTGGCAACGGCAAGTCTCGAGTAAGATGTAGATCGTCGATGATGCAGACCAGCAAGGTCTGGGGAACTCACCCAGCGAGGGTAAGTGAGGGCAGGCCTGGAGCAACCAGACTGCCAAGTAAAGAAAAGATTGGCCTTCGTTAAGGGCTACTAGCCAACGGGCTAGCGACCGCGAAGGAGCCTCGTGACGCCGCACGTGGAGCTGGCTTACAGGACACTCGTGGAGTGGGGGCCAGTGATCTTCGGTGCAGGTGGTGCTGGAGGCTAGGGCTACTCGGAGCCCAAAGCACGACTTCTTGGGAGACCCAGAAGATGGTGCACTTGCAAATGTGCTCGGTGTCCAGGGGTCACGGTCTCAAGTCACCCACGATAGCCACGGGCCTCAGCTTTGCTGGGGACTCAGGGTAGCCTCGGGGAAGTCTGAGAATCCACCTCTGGTGATGCGATGACTTCGGCGTCCGACGGGAGCTTCAGTGATGCGAACCGGACAGATGCTTCTTTGGTGCCTGCCAAGCAGGGGAGTCACTCCTTGACCCCAAGGGAGATTCTTCAGTCCTCTAATCGTGAGTAGAGCGTCGAAGGTCCAGGATTCCGTTTCAGAGTTTCGTCCAGGTATAATCTAAAGTCCTAAGGACTGGGTTCCTACCTTTATTCTAAAAATAGGGGATGGACTACTCTGTGGCCCCACCTATGGGTGGGTCAGGGCAGAGGGGTGGCTACACCCCTTTCCCTTTGTCCAGTTCGCGCCAAAGCAGGGGCTGCAAGCCCCTGATCCGGTTTGAACTGGGGTATGCACAGGGACACCAAATGTGCCCCCAGTGCAGGACTTCAAAGCACCCGAAAGTGCTCCCGCCCAGCCCCAATACACATTGTCCTGTCTGGGGAGGTGGTCACACCTCCCTGGGACAGGAAACCTATTGTCCAGGCCTCCCCTGCCGGAGTTTCGTCCAGCAGCAGGAGGCCAGACTCGTGTCTGTGGCAGCAGCATCCATTTTGTGATGCCAGGGCTCTGGAAAGAAGTTACCGGACTCGTCAGAGTTAACATGCCTTTCCCTCTAGAAGGGTGGAATGCTACCCCCGCCGCCAGGATTGGCGGGGGTAGTATTCCAAGATGTTTGACACCAAACACGACATGTTTAGGTGCAGCCATTCCATAGTTAGCATTTTACCGCGAGGATATAATGCGTTTAAGAGTATATGGTCAGGCTGCACTACAAACAGCATCAGAGATGGTCTCCGAACGCTGCAGAGGGGCCCTGCTCATGCAGGGGCACCCTCTCACATAGGAACCATGCACTCTGCCTTTAGGATTGATAAGGCCTGCCTTAGGAGTGACTTATAGGTTTATATGTGTGTATGCATTTAGTGATATAGGTAACCTATACCACAGCAAGGGGTGCATGCACCACCTTACCCAGGCTGCAGTAGCAGACCTGTGGTGTCAGTTTGGATGGCCTACCAGGGGTGGCATAATACATGCTGCAGCCCCTGGCAGGCCTCTGAGGTACCTATGCCCTTGGTACATAGTATACCATATACTAGGGACTTACAAGGGCACTCCAGATCCCAATCAGTGATGTGCCTAAGGCACATGGAGACCCTTTTAAAGAGGAAACAGCTAGGCTGGGGTTCTGAATAGCAGGGCCCCAGCCAGACTAATGTCGAAAACCAGTGAAGTATCAGCAAAAAGTGGGGGTACCCATGTGAAGCAGATCCTACTCTCCTACACAACCCCCCCAAACGTAGGGACATTAAACTAACCTTGCCCAGTTAAGTCTTCATGTTCTAAGTGGAAATACCTAGAGAGTCCATCTGCATTCGCATGGTTACTCCCAGGCCTATGTTCCACTGTAAAGTCCATCCCCTGTAGGGAAATGGACCACCTAAGCAGTTTGGGGTTTTCACCCTTCATTTGTTTTAGCCATAAGAGGGGCTTATGGTCTGTCTGAACCAGGAAGTGTGTACCAAACAAGTATGGCCTCAACTTCTTCAGAGCCCAGACCACAGCAAAGGCCTCCCTCTCTATGGCTGACCAACGTTTCTCTCTAGGGGTCAGCCTTCTGCTAATAAAAGCTACTGGCTGATCCTGACCTTCTTCATTCAATTGTGACAGTACAGCCCCTACCCCCAATTCAGATGCATCAGTTTGAACAATGAACTTCTTGGAGTAATCAGGACTCTGCAGAATTGGAGCAGTGCACATGGCCTGCTTGAGGTCATCAAATGCCTTTTGACAGCTAACTGTCCACTGAACCTTTTTGGGCATTTTCTTAGAAGTTAAGTCATTCAAGGGTGTCACTATTGATCCATACCCCTTGACAAATCTCCTATAGTACCCAGTCAGGCCTAAGAAGGCTCTCACCTGAGTCTGGGTAGTGGGAGCAGTCCAGTCCATGATGGTCTGGATCTTGCTCTGCAAAGGTTGAACCTGGCCTCCACCCACAAGGTGGCCCAGGTACACAACCTGACTCTGCCCTATCTGGCACTTAGTGGCCTTGATAGTCAGGCCTGCCTTTTGCAGGGCCTGTAAAACATTCCTGAGGTGGACCAGGTGATCCTCCCAGGTGGAGCTAAAGACAGCAATATCATCTAGATAAGCTGCACTATAGGCTTCCAGTCCTGTGAGAACTGTGTTCACCAACCTCTGGAAAGTGGCAGGTGCATTTTTCAGACCAAAGGGCATTACCACAAATTGATAATGCCCACTAGGGGTTGAAAATGCTGTTTTGGGCTTTGCAGTATCAGCTAGTCTGATCTGCCAGTAGCCAGCTGTTAGGTCAAATGTGCTGAGATATTTGGCAGAGGCCAAAGTATCTATGAGCTCATCTGCCCTGGGTATTGGATGGGCATCAGTCCTAGTGACTGCATTGAGACCCCTGTAGTCTACACAAAACCTCATCTCTCTTTTTCCACCACTGGTGTGAGGTTTCGGTACAAGGACCACTGGACTAGCCCAAGGGCTATCTGAGGGCTCAATCACTCCCAATTCCAACATCTTCTGGACTTCAGTCCTGATACAGTCCCTGACATGGTCAGGTTGCCTATAAATCTTGTTTTTAATAGGCAGACTGTCCCCAGTGTCCACTTCATGAGTGCACCAGGTGGTCTGACTGGGTGTCAGTGAAAACATATGTCTAAACTGATTGAGGACTTGCCTGCAATCAGTTTGTTGCTGGGTAGTGAGGCTGCCTGCCAAGGCTACACCATCAACTGACCCATCGTCAGGGTTCTGTGAGAGCAGGTCAGGGAGTGGGTCACTCTCTTCCTCCTGCCCTTCATCAGTAGCCATGAGCAAGCCCATGTCTGCCCTGTCCACATATGGCTTAAGTCTGTTGACATGGAGAACCCTTTGGGGACTCCTGGGTGTTCCCAGGTCCACTAAGTAAGTGACCTCACCCTTCTGCTCAACAATAGTGTGGGGTCCACTCCATTTGTCTTGGAGAGCTGCTGGGGCCACTGGCTCCAACACCCACACCTTCTGTCCTGGCTGGTAAACAGTCAGAACAGCCTTTTGGTCATGCCAGGCCTTCTGAAGTTCCTGGCTAGCCTCAAGGTTTTTGGTTGCCTTTTTCATGTACTCAGCCATCCTGGAGCGGAGACCAAGTACATAGTCCACTATATCTTGCTTTGGGGGCTTGAGAGGTAACTCCCATCCTTCCTTCACCAAGCACAGTGGACCCCTCACAGGGTGGCCAAACAGAAGTTCAAAAGGGCTGTAACCAACCCCCTTCTGAGGCACCTCCCTATATGCGAATAAAAGGCAGGGCAAGAGTATGTCCCATCTACGCCTAAGCTTTTCTGGGAGCCCTTTAATCATGCCCTTCAAGGTTTTGTTGAATCTCTCAACTAAACCATTGCATTGTGGGTGATAGGGTGTGGTGAACTTATAAGTAACTCCACACTCCTTCCACATTGCTTTTAAGTACCCAGACATGAAGTTTGCACCCCTGTCTGATACTACCTCCTTAGGAAAGCCCACTCTTGAGAAGATTCCCAGGAGGGCCCTTGCCACTACAGGTGCTGTAGTGGTCCTGAGGGAATAGCTTCTGGGTACCTGGTGGCATGATCCACTACCACCAGGATAAACCTGTGCCCAGAGGCTGTTTGGGGATCCATGGGACCAACAATGTCAATCCCTACCCTCTCAAAGGGCACCCCCACCACAGGTAGTGGTATCAGGGTGGCCTTTGTAGTGCCACCTGCTTTGCCACTGGCTTGGCAGGTTACACAGGAGCGACAAAACTCCTTACTGTCTTCAGACATGTGGGGCCAGTGAAAGTGAGGGACAATTCTGTCCCAAGTCTTGTTCTGGCCCAGGTGTCCTGCTAAGGGAATATCATGGGCTAGGGTCAATAGGAAGCCCCTGAACTTCAAAGGTATTACCAACCTCCTGGTAGCACCAGGCTTGGGGTCTCTACTCTCTGAGTACAGGAGTCCATCATCCCAATACACTGTATGGGGACCACTAGCTTTCCCAGCAGCCTCAGCAGCAGCTTGCTGTCTGAGGGGTTCAAGGGAGGGGCAGCTCTGCTGCTCCTGGCTCAGATCTGCCCTAGAAGGTCCCCCTGTCCCCAAGAACTCAACCTGGTCAGGTTCAAGTTCCTCTGGGACAGTTCCTTCTTCAGGGCTGAGATCATCCCCCTCAAGGGACTGATCTTCCTCCTGAGCCAAGGGGAAGGCACTGCCTTAACCCTACTACTCCTCCTCTTGGAAGGCACTTGGTCCATTCTTCCAGAATCCAAGGCCTGTTCAGTGCTAGACATTTTGGCTTGTGACCTGGTCACAGCAAACACATCTGCAGGGATCCCCAGCATTTCTGCATGGGTCCTGAGCTCCACTTCTGCCCAAGCAGAAGTCTCTAAGTCATTGCCAAGCAAGCATTCGACTGGTAGGTTTGCACTTACCACAACCTTCTTAAGGCCAGTTACCCCTCCCCAGGAGAAGTTAACAACTGCCAGAGTATGGTCTGTTCTGACATTGCTAGCATTGGTCACTTGGTACATCTCACCAAGCATAACTTGCCCAGGTAGCACAAGGTCTTGTGTCACCATTGTGACACTTGCCCCTGTGTCCCTAAATGCCAAAGCCTCACGTCCATTGATTAAAGGCTGTTGTCTGTACTTGCCCAGATTACTGGGACTCACAGTGGAGGTCACATCCATGCCTCCATCACAGACTAACACAGCCTGAGTCAGTTCCCTGACTAAGTCAGAGCCCAACTCAGTTCCCAGGGTGAACCCTACTAAACCCTTTGCTGGAGCACTTCCACCAACTGTACTAGGGGGAACAGGTGCCTTAGGGGCATTGGTGGGTGCTGGACTGGAGTCTTTGGACTTGGTGCAATCACTGGTCCAGTGGGTCTTTTGCTTACAGACCTTGCACCATGGTTTTCTTTGGCCTTTACCCTTGGTAGACTGGGAATCCCCACCAGAAGAAGATTTTTGGGGGCCTGATGAAGACTTTTGATCTTTACCCTTCTCCCCACCCTTGTCAGAGTTCTTAGCATCTTGCTTCTTGGTTTCCCCACCTTGGTTCTGTACCTTCTGCTTCACCCTGGTTCTGACCCATTTGTCTGCCTTCTTTCCCAATTCTTGGGGAGAGGTCAGATCAGAGTCAACCAGGTACTGATGCAACAGCTGATTTTGACAGTTATTAAGAATCTGCTCCCTCATTATCAGATTATACAATCCTGAGAAGTCACACACCTTACTGCCCATCAACCAGCCTTCCAGAGCCTTGGCAGAACAATCCACATAGTCTACCCAGTCTTGAGTCTGTGCTTTTTGGGTGTCTCTGAACTTCAACCTGTACTGTTCAGTGGTTAGGCCAAACCCATCAATAAGAGCACTCTTCAAGACCTTGTAATTGTCAGCATCCTCCTCTCTAACAGTGAGGAGCTTGTCTCTACCTTTGTCAGCAAAGGAGAGCCACAAGATTGCTGCCCACTGCTCCTGAGGGACCTTCTGTACTTTACAGGCCCTCTCTAAAGCAGTTATCCATTTGTGGATATCATCCCCACTCTGGTAGGGAGGGACAATCTTGCTCAGGTTCCTATGGTCATAGGACCTTTCCCTATCTCTAGGGACATGGCTGCCACCATGGGACTCTAGTCCCAACTTTCTTCTCTCTCTAAGGAGATCTAGGGATTCTCTATCTAAAGCCAATTGCTTCTTCCTGATCTCTAGTTGAGTTTCCTCATACTGGACCAGTCTCTTTCTTCTCTCATGAGAGGATTCCCTCCTGTGAGAAGAAACAGAGCTCCCTATTGAGGTGCCAGAGTGGTTAGACTCCTGAGAAGGAGACCTAGACTTTCTGAGCACACTCATAATCCTTCCTGGGGGACAAAGGTGTGGTTCTCAAGATCCTCATCTTCATCTTCCCCAGAAGGGATTGGGTTTTCCAGGTCAGGGTCATTGTCACCCTCCTGGTCAGTTTCAGAGGGGGCTGGGGGTAGTGGTACCCCTGGTCCCTTCCTCATCTGCTGGCCCACCCTCTGCTCCTACCCCTTCAGTCTCTGAAGACTTACTAAGATCATAAGCCACCAACAACTCCTGGAGGTGTTGGGTGGTGGGACTTTGGCCTGTCCTTAATTTCCTCACGTTACACAAAGCTCTCAGTTCCAAGAATGGGAGTGTGTCATACTTGGAGGGGAAGCTCAATGGCTTCCTGCAGGGCATCTTTGGATCCTGCTTTTAAAGACATTACTAGTGTGGTGTGGTGTATGCACTACCTACTCTAGTGTGGCCTACTAAACTCTCTTGAGTTGTAGAAAGGGTTGTGCTATCCCTTAACACACAACTCTAAGTTCAGTAGAACTTACTGATATTCTAAGCTTAAATTATATGTACCTTAGGTACCTTTAGTGGTTTTCAGTTGATCAATTCAATTGAGATTATCTGGTAAAACAATAGCAAGCTGGAATCCCACACGCTGCACACCAATGTGAGAAGTTGGCCTGGCATATGCTGTCCACTAATTATAGTGGGCACCGTGCACCAGTCCAAATCGACTCTTATGGTAGGTAGGTTAAAGACAACCTTATTGAAAGCTATCCTAGTGGTAGCTATGGAGAGCAGCCTTCAGGCTAAGTCTTGAAGGAATGTAAAGCAGCTTGTTTTACCAGTCTATAATCTCTTGAGTGACCAAATGAAAGAGCACCACACCAGGTATATATTCAAAATATATGTATTTATTACTAAACACACCCCTCTAGTCTCTTTATGAGGCTAGAGTTCGAAATACATAGGTTATAAGATCTTAAATCACAGTAATAGCACAAATACACGTTTGGGCCCTAGGGGCGTACCAAACCATATACCAATAAAGTGGTATGCGAACCACGACTGAACTAGACACTAGGCCTAGAGCCTCTAGAAGTGCTTGGACCACAAGGAACCACCCAAGGTAGTGACACAGGGGACCCACGGGAGACGCGTGCAGTGTAAATACACAACCGCGATACGCCGTTAACTTCTATGGAGAAAGTCGGGATCGGGAAAATAGAGGAAAGGGACACTTAAAAGAGGACTAGGACAAAACCCTTTGAGATCTAGGACTTTGAAGAGTCTCTACCCACGGGAGCACCGGAGTACTCGTGTTACCTCACCCAGGGAAGCCGGGTGCATAGGTGCCTTTCGGGGTCGGGTTTCGTCGTCGTTTCTTATGGCGATCTGCTGCAAAGTGCTGCTGGCGACCAGGAGAAAAGTGTCCGGGTGGATCCAAGAGTGGATCGGAGTTCTGAAGAACCTGAAAGCAGAGGGGACAGAGTCTGGGTCACTAGCCAGTGACCAGGGAGGCGATGGACAGATGCCCACCGATGTCGAGTGCTTCAGGTTCGATGACGGTCGTCTTGACTCTTCAGCCACGAGGTCCGGGAGGCGTTGTCGGCGACCAGGAGCAGGATTCGGGCTGTTGCTCGATGTCTGTCGAGTGCAGAGGTGTCGGCGACCAGATTGGACCCAACAAGCCTTGGCAACGGCAAGTCTCGAGTAAGATGTAGATCGTCGATGATGCAGACCAGCAAGGTCTGGGGAACTCACCCAGCAAGGGTAAGTGAGGGCAGGCCTGGAGCAACCAGACTGCCAAGTAAAGAAAAGATTGGCCTTCGTTAAGGGCTACTAGCCAACGGGCTAGCGACCGCGAAGGAGCCTCGTGACGCCGCACGTGGAGCTGGCTTACAGGACACTCGTGGAGTGGGGGCCAGTGATCTTCGGTGCAGGTGGTGCTGGAGGCTAGGGCTACTCGGAGCCCAAAGCACGACTTCTTGGGAGACCCAGAAGATGGTGCACTTGCAAGTGTGCTCGGTGTCCAGGGGTCACGGTCTCAAGTCACCCACGATAGCCACGGGCCTCAGCTTTGCTGGGGACTCAGGGTAGCCTCGGGGAAGTCTGAGAATCCACCTCTGGTGATGCGATGACTTCGGCGTCCGACGGGAGCTTCAGTGATGCGAACCGGACAGATGCTTCTTTGGTGCCTGCCAAGCAGGGAGTCACTCCTTGACCCCAAGGGAGATTCTTCAGTCCTCTCATCGTGAGTAGAGCGTCGAAGGTCCAGGATTCAGTTTCAGAGTTTCGTCCAGGTATAATCTAAAGTCCTAAGGACTGGGTTCCTACCTTTATTCTAAAAATAGGGGATGGACTACTCTGTGGCCCCACCTATGGGTGGGTCAGGGCAGAGGGGTGGCTACACCCCTTTCCCTTTGTCCAGTTCGCGCCAAAGCAGGGGCTGCAAGCCCCTGATCCGGTTTGAACTGGGGTATGCACAGGGACACCAAATGTGCCCCCAGTGCAGGACTTCAAAGCACCCGAAAGTGCTCCCGCCCAGCCCCAATACACATTGTCCTGTCTGGGGAGGTGGTCACACCTCCCTGGGACAGGAAACCTATTGTCCAGGCCTCCCCTGCCGGAGTTTCGTCCAGCAGCAGGAGGCCAGACTCGTGTCTGTGGCAGCAGCATCCATTTTGTGATGCCAGGGCTCTGGAAAGAAGTTACCGGACTCGTCAGAGTTAACATGCCTTTCCCTCTAGAAGGGTGGAATGCTACCCCCGCCACCAGGATTGGCGGGGGGTAGTATTCCAAGATGTTTGACACCAAACACGACATGTTTAGGTGCAGCCATTCCATAGTTAGCATTTTACCGCGAGGATATAATGCGTTTAAGAGTATATGGTCAGGCTGCACTACAAACAGCATCAGAGATGGTCTCCGAATGCTGCAGAGGGGCCCTGCTCATGCAGGGGCACCCTCTCACATAGGAACCATGCACTCTGCCTTTAGGATTGATAAGGCCTGCCTTAGGAGTGACTTATAGGTTTATATGTGTGTATGCATTTAGTGATATAGGTAACCTATACCACAGCAAGGGGTGCATGCACCACCTTACCCAGGCTGCAGTAGCAGACCTGTGGTGTCAGTTTGGATGGCCTACCAGGGGTGGCATAATACATGCTGCAGCCCCTGGCAGGCCTCTGAGGTACCTATGCCCTTGGTACATAGTATACCATATACTAGGGACTTACAAGGGCACTCCAGATCCCAATCAGTGATGTGCCTAAGGCACATGGAGACCCTTTTAAAGAGGAAACAGCTAGGCTGGGGTTCTGAATAGCAGGGCCCCAGCCAGACTAATGTCGAAAACCAGTGAAGTATCAGCAAAAAGTGGGGGTACCCATGTGAAGCAGATCCTACTCTCCTACAAACATTACTCACTAACCCATGTATTCACTAAGATACACTTAGTCAGTTATACAATCAATTTTACAAAACAAAATCATCCATTTAGACACTTATATACCCATTTATTCTTCCATCGACCTTGAGATATACATATATAAAACATATTTAATTTTCAGAAAAACACACATTCACTGGATGATGTCATCAGTGATGTCATCAGTGATGTCATTTGAGATGTCATCAGTGATGTCATGAGTGATGTCACTGACCATGTCATGAGTGATGTAATATGTGACGTCATCAGCAGTGCATTGCGGGCGCGCAAGTTATAGTTAGCTGAACTAACTATAACGGGGGAATTTCTATGGTTTTGTACGAGTGAAATGTCCAACTAACTATAACGCCCCTGAAACCTATGGTTTTTTCAGTGAATTTCTAAGGTTTTTTAAATGCTAATTTCTAACTATAACGTGCCTGAAACCTATGGTTTTTTCAGTGAATTTCTAAGGTTTTTAAATGCTAATTTCTAACTATAACGTGCCTGAAACCTATGGTTTTTTCAGTGAATATATATATATTTATTATACTATGTATACATGTGAAAATGTCTCGGTCCCCTGTTTGCCTCGGTGGCATGGAAAAAATGGGTGGAACTGACGTCAGCACGCCGACGAGGTTCTCTTATGGCTCCGATGACGTCATACGGTGTCGCGAGCGGAGCCGTGCTATTATGACGTCCTCGTTGACGTGGGAGAGCTAGGAAAGAATTTCCGTGGAATGCTGGTGCAGGGGATATTCACCTAAGTGTTCAGGCTAGTCCTTTGGGAGCAACTGTTTATGTTGCCACTCCAGAAACCGAAACCAGTGATCCGAGGGCAGAGGCCCTGCAGATGGCACACGAGGTGGGGTGCCCAGTCGTGTGCACCGGCGGGGCAGCGAAGTGACAAGCACCACAACCCACAAAAAAGGTAACGAGGGCACTGAATAACACAGGATCTTCTCTTTGTATCTGGCAGGAACAACGAAGTTAAAATGCCCTAGTACCAAAATGTAGAATTAGTGCTACAACGGTCTTCAAGAGGACCTGCGATGCCGCTTCTGCCTCCCGTACCCTGGAGGTGGCACATGGGTCACGCGGTACGGTCATACTGCGGTGGGACGCACACTCGTTGACCTCTCATGGCACTGCTCCACACTTCAGGGAGGACGCTTTCCATTAGCTATGTTTTCTGATGACATGTCGCGCCGGCCCCGTCCAACAACAGAACTCCTTTAGATCCAAACAGACTCTTCCACTCTCTCACCGGAAGTGAAACCAGGCCACGCGGACACTTTCACAATACAACAGCCGGGAATGCACTTTTCGGTAAAAAAACACATTCCTTCCTCCTAATTAATCAAATAAACGTCTCACTGAAGAACAGGGGCCAGCTTCGATCGGTAAACAGCCGTTACAACGACTTTTTTACTTTGCGATACCATTACAACGCATGCATTACCACGCATGCGTTGTACATCACGAAAGTCATTACTACGCATTTTTTAGAACGCATGGTCATTTACCACGCATGCCTTTACAACGAATTTTGTTGTAAAGGTATGTATGGTAAATGACCATGCGTTCTAAAAACATGTAGACGATCCATGTCGTTGTAAGGAAACAGAGGCTGTTCCGTTTCCTCACAACGACGTGCACCGCCCCTCAGAGACGACGTGAAGCAGGAACCACGAGGAGAGAGGAACCACGAGGAGTGAGAGGTAAGGGGGATTGGGCATGGGGTGGGGTTTCTTTTCTAGGGTTTAGGGTAGTGCAGTGGTGTTTGGGTGGTGTAGGGGGTCGTGCTGGGGGTAGTGTTTTAGGGTTTAGGGTAGTGCAGTGGTGTTTGGGTAGTGTAGGGGGTCGTGCTGGGGGTAGTGTTTTAGGGTTTAGGGTAGTGCAGTAGTGTAGGGGGTCGTGCTGGGGGTAGTGTTTTAGGCTTTAGGGTAGTGCAGTGGTGTATGGGTAGTGTAGGGGGTCATGCTGGGTTAGTGTTTTAGGGTTTAGGGTAGTGCAGTGGTGTTTGAGTAGTGTAGGGGGTCATGCTGGTGGTAGTGTTTTAGGGTTTAGGGTAGTGCAGTGGTGTTTGTGTAGTGTAGGGGGTCATGCTGGGGGTAGTGTTTTATGGTTTAGGGTAGTGCAGTGGTGTTTGGGTAGTGTAGGGGGTCGTGCTGGGGGTAGATTTAGGGTTTAGGGTAGTGCAGTGGTGTTTGGGTAGTGTAGGGAGTCGTGCTGGGGGTAGTGTTTTAGGGTTTAGGGTAGTGCAGTGGTGTTTGTGTAGTGTAGGGGGTTGTGCTGGGGGTAGTGTTTTAGGGTTTATGTTAGTGCAGTGGTGTTTGGGTAGTGTAGGGGTAGTGCTGGGGTAGTGTTTTAGGGTTTAGGGTAGTGCAGTGGTGTTTGTGTAGTGTAGGGGGTAGTGCTGGGGGTAGTGTTTTAAGGTTTAGGGTAGTGCAGTGGTGTTTGGGTAGTGTAGGGGTTCATGCTGGGGGTAGTGTTTTAGGGTTTAGGGTATGGCAGTGGTGTTTGGGTAGTGTAGGGGGTCGTGCTGGGGGTCGATTTAGGGTTTAGGGTAGTGCAGTGGTGTTTGTGTTGTGAGGGGGTCGTGCTGGGGGTAGTGTTTTAGGGTTTAGAGTAATGCAGTGGTGTTTGTATAGTGTAGGGGTTTAGGGTAGTGCAGTGGTGTTTGTGTAGTGTAGGGGTCATGCTGGGGGTTGTGTTTTAGGGTTTAGGGTAGGGCAGTGGTGTTTGTGTAGTGTAGGGGGTAGTGTTTTAGGGTTTAGGGTAGTGCAGTGGTGTTTGTGTAGTGTAGGGGGTCATGCTGTGGGTAGTGTTTTAGGGTTTAGGGTAGTGCAGTTGTGTTTGTGTAGTGTACGGGGTCGTGTTTTAGGGTATAGGGTAGTGCAGTGGTGTTTGGGTAGTGTAGGGAGTCATGCTGGGGTTAGTGTTTTAGGGTTTAGGGTAGTGCAGTGGTGTTTGGGTAGTGTAGGGGGTCGTGCTGGGGGTAGTGTTTTAGGGTTTAGGGTAGTGCAGTGGTGTTTGTGTAGTGTGGGAGGTCATGCTGGGGGTAGATTTAGGGTTTAGTGTAGTGCAGTGGTGTTTAGGTAGTGTAGGGAGTCGTGCTGGGGGTAGTGTTTTAGGGTTTAGGGTAGTCCAGTGGTGTTTGTGTAGTGTAGGGAGTCGTGCTGGGGGTAGTGTTTTAGGGTTTAGGGTAGTGCAGTGGTGTTTGGGTAGTGTAGGGGGTCGTGCTGGGGTAGTGTTTTAGGGTTTAGGGTAGTGCAGTGGTGTTTGTGTAGTGTAGGGGGTCATGCTGGGGGTAGTGTTTTAGGGTTTAGGGTAGTGCAATGGTGTTTGTGTAGTGTAGGGGTAGTGTTTTAGGGTTTAGGGTAGTGCAGTGGTGTTTGTGTACTGTAGGGGGTCGTGCTGGGTTCTAGTGTTTTAGGGTTTAGGGTAGTGCAGTGGTATTTGTGTAGTGTAGGGGGTAGATTTAGGGTTTAGGGTAGTGCAGTGGTGTTTGGGTAGTGTAGGGGGTCGTGCTGGGGGTAGTGTTTTTGAGTTTAGGGTAGTGCAGTTGTGTTTGGGTAGTGAAGGGGGTCGTGCTGGGGGTAGTGTTTTAGGGTTTAGGGTAGTGCAGTGGTGTTTGGGTAGTGTAGGGGTCAACCAACATGAATTTGTCCTTGTGTGATGTAACCAATGCTCATGTAAAGCACTCCAATACCTGACCAGTCTGCACTATATAAAACTGCAAAAAAACAAAAAATAAAAAGTGTTTTGCACACTTCTGTCATTGGGCTATACGTGGGCTACCTCTGGGTGATATTTGTGCTACATTTGGGCTCTTTTTTCTCTGGTGGCCATCTTGGGAGACTTATTTGTTATGAAGTTTCCTAATTTCCTCATTTACTACAGTCTCCTCAGTAGGAAATGCTTTCAGTTTTTTACTTTGATTCCATCAAGAAGGCATTCAGATGTGTCACACATTTGCCATAAATTCAGAATGTTAGCACTCTAGTTGTTCATTAGATCACTGTAGTAAAGCTACTGCTCACCAAGGAGTTAACTGGAAGTCTACTGCTGGTATTGAAAGTGATTGTTTCAGTCTGCATGTCAGAATTTTCTAATGAAATAGAAGAGGATTTGAGATCTCACTTAAAACATGCCCTAAATTTTCTTTTTGCAGCACTAACCATAATTTCTATGGCAAAATGAACCCCCTCATTTTGTTCCTTTTTAAATTAAATGTTTTAAGTGTTACCAGTTTATTCCAATCAAGATGGCTTCAGGTGTGCCATACTTTTGTCATAAGTAAGACTGTTAGCGCTCTAGTTGTTCTTTAGAACACTCTGGGAAGCTGCAGTAGAACACAAAGGCATCAACTGACAGGCTGCTCCTGTTGAAATATAACAGGAAGATATTTGAGATCACACTTGAAACATGTCCTAATTTTTCTTTCTACAGCACTAACCATAATTTCTATGACAAAATGAACCCCATCATTTTGTTCCTTTTTAAATTAAATGTTTTAAGTGTTACCAGTTTATTCCAATCAAGATGGCTTCAGGTGTGCCATACTTTTGTCATAAGTAAGGCTGTTAGCACTCTAGTTGTTCTTTAGAACACTCTGGGAAGCTGCAGTAGAACACAAAGGAATCAACTGACAGTCTCTGCCATTGTTGGATGTACATGTTTTACTGAGAATGTCAGACTTCATTCTCACATGACTGAGAAAGATAATGTGAATTTACAGAAAATATGCTCTCATTTTAGCTTCTGGAGCACCTTCCAAAACTGTATGGGACAAGCATGTGAAAATAGTTTTCTCTCAAACATGATTCATGATATCCCAGCAGAAGGTTTTTCACAGGGTAAAATCACCTTAGAACACACCACAATTCCTGAAATTAGTATGGTACCATCAACAAATGAATTCTAATGTAACTAAAGTCTGTTATCACCCTTTATAGTTCTCCTTTTGGTAACCCTCAAAATCTTTGATTCACTACAATGCATTTCAATGGGGTACTATCATTTATATTGGTCCCAAGATGGCTGCCAGCAATTCCAGGATGAAGTGCTGACAGCCAATCAGATCTCACGATGACATGTGTGGTTAGGCTCCGCCCAGATATATATGTGTTTTTACTTTTGATTTTCTCAGCAACTACTGAACGGATTTACACCATTTAACAAAAAGGGTTCTTTCTGAACCAAGAACTACCTCTTTGCCAAATTTGGTGTAATTCCGTTCAGCAGTTCGGGCTGTAGCCTTGCATAAAGTTTCCTATGGGAAATTGATTTTTTGACTCTTATTTTTTTAATTTCTCCGCAACTACTGAACGGATTTACACCATTTAACAAAAAGGGTTCTTTCTGAACCAAGAACTACCTCTTAGCCAAATTTTGTGTAATTCCGTTCAGCAGTTCGGGCTGTAGCCGTGGCTAAAGTTTCCTATGGGAAAATGAATGGGAAAACACGTTTTGGGACCCCCTTTTTTCTCGGCCCCCGCTTGACGAATCACCCCGAAACTTTCAGGGTAGGAGCGGACCGGAGCGGGCCATAAAGTTTGAAAATTTCGCGAAGATTCGTCAACCGACGCAAGAGTTATTTCAAATAGAATGTTGCGGATTTCCTATGGAAAATAGGTCCTAACTATAACTATCTACTGGCGACCGCCAGTAGATAATATATCATATATATATATATATATATATATATATTCATTCATTCATTCATTCATTCAAAGACTTTATTTCGATCTCTGAGAATCATAAAAGTACAACATAAAATAAAACAATTACAAACACACTATACAAATAACAATTCCATTTTAAAGAACACAATCATATCCTATTTATAATCACAGCAAGATTAATCAATCTAAAGTGCGTCAGTTTTTGTGCAAAAGAGCAAAGTTCACTATATTAGCAGCATTAATTATTATGTTTTTTTTTTTTTGTTTTGTTTTTCCTTTAAAAAATACATAATTATTTACAAATATGAACTACATTATGGTGTACTTAAGTAGAATATGATTGGATATTTTTGAAGCGTCGCCCAATCCTTAGCTTTGTTTTCCAGTCTCAGCGATCCAAGAGAATGTGTCACAAATATAAAATATATAAAAATACCAAGTTAAAATTATCCATGTTTAAAAACTAGAAATTTGTAAAAGAGCACTACCATCCTAAATTTTGGGTTGAGTGTTACACAACATTTCTCTTTGTTCCCATTTCTGGAATATTGTTTAAAAAAGAATCACTTCATAAGCTTCGCCCGTCTTATCCATACAGCATGGAGAAATCGGGAGATGCCAAAGACTATTATTCTACTTGTGTCTATTGACAATTGCCTCAGAATTTCTAAATAATGTCCCGGACCAATAGCTTTACATAGGGGTACAATCCATCTTTTTCTCAATATTATGTAATAAGGACAAAAAAGAGTAAATGAACAATTGATTCTTGCGAAGCTTTACACGCAGGACACAAATTATCAGCCGGTGTGCCAATGCACCACCTTGAGCAAAAAGAGTTTAGTGGGCAAGGTCTTATACCTAAACTGTAGGAACAACTTTCGGGCCAGTGGTGGTGTAATTTCCTCAATTGTAACTTCAAACCATGGAGTGCTTTTGTAAGATAAAAAAACTTTTGTCAATCCTGTAGACTGTACTGCTTGGTACTGATGGAATATTTTTCCCAATACATTTTTTTCAGTTCCGCCCTTGTCGTACCAATCATTGTTTCTGGGCACAACCAAAAGCTTTCCATCCCTACTCTCCTTAGCAAAGAACGTAAGTGAATAAACCACTTTACCGATTCTACCTGAGGGAATCTTAAAAGTTCCTTTAAAGCCTCACGGTAGGGCTCCAGCTCGGTAACCGTCCAGATCCTATACCAAAAGGATAACATTTTAAAATGTACTTTATGCTTTACTTGTTTTTGTGCCAAATCCAGGTAGAGAGGTACCAAGGGTGTACTAGCCGGAAGGCCAATTAATGATCTGAGGAACCGGTTTTCTATTGTTGGTAGAGCAACTAGGGAAGTAAAACCCCACAGCTCCGCCCCATAGAGTACCCCACCCAGGACTTTGGTGTTATAGATCTCAAGGGCTGGAGCAATCTGCCTAGAGACTGTACTCTTATGGATTTTACTTATGTGTGTAGACTGATGAATAAGTTGTAGCTTTGCTTTTTCAACCTGTAAACTCCAATTAATTGATGGGGTAAGCCGGATACCCAAATAATCAAATTCTTCAACTTGCTCTAAGATTGTGCTACCAGCCCACATCGGTCTAGTCTTCACTATTCCTCTACCCTTGTTAAAAACCATAAATTTAGTTTTTGTTTCATTTAAACTAAGCCCTCTATCCTTACAAAACTTTAAAAATCATTTAACAGCTGCTGAAGTCCTTGTGGTGATTTCGAAATTAACAGGGTATCATCGGCAAAAAGTAATGCCGAATCCTACGTGACCCCTATTTTTGGTGCATCGCAACCATCCCTGTCTAGACACTCAACTACACCATTTATGAAGAGAGTAAAAGAGTAGGTGCCAACACACAACCCTGTCTTACTCCACGTTTGACTGGGAAGGTTTCTGTTACTTGGTTATTGGGACCCCATCTCACCTGTGCAGAATTCTCTGAGTGTAGATAAATTAAAATGTTTAAAATATTTATCGGGATACCCAACTCACGAAGCACCCTCCAAAGTTTTTCTCGAGAAACTAGGTCAAATGCTGTACGCAAATCGACGAATGCTACATAAAGCTTACCACCCTTCACAGCCACTTCTTTCCAATAAATGCAAATTAATCGGAACACCTGGTCAGTGTACTGATCTTAGAGCGAAAACCCGCCTGCAGATCACTCAAAATATTATCTTCCTTTATCCAGGTTTGGAGCCTGCCCAAAACCTGCTTACAAAAATTTTTGGGAGCGAATCAATAAGGCTTATAGGCCTATAACTCAAGGGTGAGGATCTATCCCCTTTTTAAAAATGGGAACTATTTCCGCTATCCTCCATGAAGGTGGAATAGGAGCGCCCTGCAAAATCAGATTGGACAACGAATTTATATACTGGCTCCACAACATTCTATCTTCCCTATACAAATCATTGACTATTCTGTCTGGGCCGGGGGCACGAGAAGGAACACAAGAAGAAATTGCTGTTAAAGTTTCTTCAAGGGTGAAAACCAAATCTCCGTCGTCGTGAGCTCCGGATGGGGCCCACTCCTCCGAGCCCTCCCTAACTATACAAAAGTCATCTCCATAGAGGGAGCCAAAATGCGCAACCCACTCCTCTGGTTGGACTGTATATTCAAGGGTGGGGCTTTCCCCCCTAAGCCAACAAGCAGCATTTTTCCAGAACCCTTTAGGAGTCTCGATCAACCAGAGCAGTGTGAAGAGAGGTCCAAAGCAAGTCCTCCCCACTCCTTTTTAGCACCACCAATAGCTCTTTTGTATTCCACTCTACATGTTGAGATTTCTGCCTTGGACCCTCGTTTAAGCGCACCAATAAGCGCCCCCTTTGCCTTCCTACAGTGTGAATTGAACCAGGGACTCTTGGTGCCATACTTGCTAGCACTACATTGGCCCCCTTTACCACTAGAATTTTTGGATTGACTCAGTAGGCCTCTTACCTCACTAAAAACAAATCATGCAAGGGCCGAGATTTTTAATAGCTTCATTTGGGCATGAATCACACAGGTCATTAATAACTTGCCTTGCCTTGGTCTTTACTATTTCTAGTGTTTCCGGGTGTCTCTCAACCCATGCCCATTTCAGGGCTTTCTGATCATTAGCCCTAGTGAGTATACCAACATCAGGATTTGTCAAAGTATTTGGTTTAAGTGGGCCCTCTATAGACAAACTAATAGCGAGAGGATAGTGATCACTCTCAATCTTTTCACTACTTCCATGTCAATCAATAGGGGCCAAAGATCAGGGGTAATTAAGCAGTAGTCAATTCTACTAGTTATATATATATATATTATCTACTGGCGGTCGCCAGTAGATAGTTATAGTTACAACCTATTATCCATAGGAAATCCGCGACATTCTATTTGCAATAACGTTGGCGTCGGTTGACGAGATCTTCGCGAGCTTCCAACTTGTTGGGGCGCTCCGGTCCGCTCCTACCCTGAAAGTCTCGGGGTGATACGTCAAGCGGGGCCGAGAAAAAGGGGGTCCCAAAGCGCGTTTTCCCCATTCATTTTCCATAGGAACCTTTAGTCGCAGCTACAGCCCGAACTGCTGAACGGAATTACCCCAAATTTGGCAAAGAGGTAGCCCTTGGTTCAGACTGGTGCCTTTTGCTAAAATGGTGTAAATCCGTTCAGTAGTTCCTGAGAAATTCACAATTAAAATCACATATATATCTATGGGCGCGTCGGATCCGCGTACCCTCCCGATCACGAGCTGCATGCTAATTGGCTGTCAACACTCCAAATCAAGAAGTGTTGGCAGCCATTTTATCCTCGGTAGAACCGAGGGACAGAAACAAGTGCGCAAAGCGCAAAAGGGAGCAGGGTAGAAACACCCTGACCCCTAGGTCTGCTCAGGGGTCCCACAAGGACCCCCTGGGCAGAAAAAGATTTATTTTTTTTTAAATCGGCGGGATGCGCTTAGGGTGCGCGTATCCCGCCGAGAAAAAAGAAACAAGTGCGCAAAACGCACAAAGGGGGCAGGGTAGAAACACCTAACCCCTAGGCCTGCTCAGGGGGTCCCACAAGGACCCCTGGGCAAAAAAGCATTTAAAAAAAAAAAAAATCGGCAGGATGCGCTCAGGGTGCGCGAATCCTGCAGATCAACGCGGTCTCCGCGCCGATGTTAGTGGCCCCGGGTGGGCCAAGTCCCGAGGGCATGCTGGGGGTTAATTTTATGTGTGGGGGCCTCTAAGGGCCCCCAAGCCCGAGGACCACCACCCCCGGGGCTTTATGCATAATGGTTGCGGGAGGGCTCTGAGCCCTCCCGCAGCCCCGAGACCACCACCTCCCGGGGCTTCTTTTTTTAAATGAAAAACCTGTGTGGGGGGCTCCAGCCCCCACACGCCCGAGACCGCCACCTCCCCGGGGCACTAAACATTTAAATATGGGGGTCCGTTACGGACCCCAGAGCCCGAGGACCACCACCTCCCGGGGCTGTGCACACGATGGGAGGGGCCGCGCGGCCCCCCTCCTGGAGCCCTTGATGGCCCTGGGGACCGCCACCCCCAGGGCCGGCTCCTGCAGTGTCCCGGGGTGCCTACCCCGGGACACTGCTGTTTGCAATGACAGGACGGGAGCCTCGCGGCTCCCGTCCTGTCATTGCAAACTGCTCTGGATATTGGAAGAGAGAGCAGGAAACCTGCTCTCTCTTCCAATATCCAAAGCGTAACTTTCCACATGGGGAGCAGCATGTCAGCTGCTCCCCATGTGGAACTAGCAATGCCGGCTCCCAAGGGACGTGGGGAGCCGGCGGGACTGTGGGGGTTTGGGGACCCCCACAGTCCCCAACGAGAGGCCAGGCCCGGGGGATGGGGTCCCCGGGGCAAGTAGTGGCCCGGGAGGGGCCACGCGGCCCCCTCCCCAAAGTTTTCAAAAATAATAAAAAAAAAAAAAGGATATGGCCGGCCCGAGGGATGGGGTCCCGGGCCTTAAAATGGCCAGAGGAGGGGGCCACGCAGCCCCCTCAAAATATTAAAAATAAAAATAGAGGCCATGCCCCGGGAGATGGGGTCCCGGGGCCAATACAGGCCCGGGGAAGGGGGCCACGCGGCCCCCTTCCCGTTTTTATTTTGAAATTTAAAAAAAGGGGTAAGGCCCTGGGGATGGGGTCCCCAGGGCCCAAAAACAGAAAAAAGGAAGGGGGCCACACAGCCCCCTTCAGAGACAAAAAAAAAACAAAAAAAACGATCGGGCCCGCAGGCCCCGCCCCTTCCTTCACCACTCTGCAAGCGCGCCCCTGGCGCGTTTGCAGAAGAAGCAATTCCCCTTGAATACTGGGGGTCCCTGAGGGCCAACTAGCCCACCAGGAACCTCCAGTATGCGCCAGGGGCTGCCTTGCAGAGAGGTGTACAGAGGCCACGCCCCTTTTACACCTCTCTGCAACGCAGCTCTGTGGCGCTTTTGGAGGTATATGGTGGGCTAGTTGGACTCCGGGGACCCTCAGGATTCAAGGGACTTAATCCCCCAACTTAAAACGCGCCACGGGGCGCGTTTGCACAGTGGTGAAGGGAGGGGCGGGGCTTCAGGTGACATGTGTGCAAACAGGCCCCGTGGCGCGTTTTAAGATGGGGAATTAAATCCCCTTCAATCCTGAGGGTCCCTGGGGGCCAACTAGCCCAACAGGTACATCCAGAAAGCGCCACAGAGCTGCGTTGCAGAGAGGTGTAAAGGGGTGTGGCCTCTCTACACGTCTCTGCAACGCAGCCCCTAGCGCATATTGGAGGTTCCTGGTGGGCTAGTTGGCCCCTAGGGACCCTCAGGATTCAAGGGGACTTAATCCCCCAACTTAAAACGCGCCACGGGGCGCATTTGCTGAGATGTAACCTCAGGCCCCGCCCCTCCCTTCACCATTGTGCAAATATTCCTCTAAAATCAGCCGAAATACGAATTCCGATTTACTCACCTGTTATCAGGAGAGACCTCAGTGCTGTATCTTTCAGCCCAGTACTGGTCCTGAAAAGTAATTCTAACCATACTTACCAGTAACTTGAATTTCCTTCCATAGGCTAACATTGACTGGTTTCACTTGGAAATTCTTCTAAGTGTGGAGTTTTGGAACTTTAAAATATTCCTCTAAAATCAGCCGAAATACGAATTCCGATTTACTCACCTGTTATCAGGAGAGACCTCAGTGCTGCATCTTTCAGCCCAGTACTGGTCCTGAAAAGTAATTTTAACCGTACTTACCGGTAACTTGAATTTCCTTCATAGGCTAACATTGACTGGTTTCACTTGGAAATTCTTCTAAGTGTGGAGTTTTGGAACTTTAAAATATTCCTCTAAAATCAGCCGAAATACGAATTCCGATTTACTCACCTGTTATCAGGAGAGACCTCAGTGCTGCATCTTTCAGCCCAGTACTGATCCTCAAAAGTAATTTTAACCGTACTTACCAGTAACTTGAATTTCCTTCCATAGGATATCATTGCCTGCTTTTTGCTGAAAAAGTTTCTAAGTGTTGATTTTTGAAACATACAAATATTCCTCTAAAATCAGCCGAAATCCAAATTCTGATTTACTCACCTGTTATCAGGAGAGACCTCAGTGCTGCATCTTTCAGCCCAGTACTGGTCCTGAAAAGTAATTTTAACCGTACTTACCAGTAACTTGAATTTCCTTCCATAGGCTAACATTGACTGGTTTCACTTGGAAATTCTTCTAAGTGTGGAGTTTTGGAACTTTAAAATATTCCTCTAAAATCAGCCGAAATACGAATTCCGATTTACTCACCTGTTATCAGGAGAGACCTCAGTGCTGCATCTTTCAGCCCAGTACTGATCCTCAAAAGTAATTTTAACCGTACTTACCGGTAACTTGAATTTCCTTCATAGGCTAAGATTGACTGGTTTTCAGCAAAAAGTTTCAAAGTGTTGATTTTCACAAACTACAAATATTCCTTAAAAATCGCCTGTATGACTTAAACGCATTTTTCAACTGTTTACAGGAGATGCACCAGTGCTGGATCCAGGATCCAACACTGAGTAAGAAAAAGTAACGATAACAGTTTTTACCTGCTAAGTGAATTTCCTTCCATAGGATAACATTGGTGATTCTATGAGAAAAAGTTTCTAAGTGTCAACTTTTAAAATACAATAATATTCCTTAAAAATCACGACTGTAACCAAAACGCTTTTACTCAACTGTTTACAGGAGATGTACCAGGACTGAATCTAGGATCCAGTCCTGTGGTTACAAAAGTAATCCATAAAGTAACTAATTGCATTTAACTAGAAATTCACATTGAGCTGAATGTTGCATTGTGTTTGAAAATGTGTTGCCCATTGCAACAACTGTAACTACTGTACTTAAAAGTCTATTGCCTATCTGCAAAGTATTTAAACTAAAGTAATTCATTCTGAGAAAGTATTTTTTGTAATGTAATGTATAATGTAATTACAATGTAATTTAAAAATAAAATATGTAAAAAAAATTGTTTCTAAAAATGTAGTAAATCAGTATGAAAAAAATTAATATAACAATTAATACATTTAAAAATTGTCATTTACAAAACCTTTGAAATTCACTGAAAAAACCGTAGGTTTCAGGCACGTTATAGTTAGAAATTAGCATTTAAAAAACCTTTGAAATTCACTGAAAAAACCATAGGTTTCAGACACGTTATAGTTACAAATTAGCATTTAAAAAACCTTTGAAATTCACTGAAAAAACCATAGGTTTCAGACACGTTATAGTTACAAATTAGCATTTAAAAAACCTTTGAAATTCACTGAAAAAACCATAGGTTTTAGGGACAGTTTTAGTTACTTGGACATTGCACTCGTACAAAACCGTGAAATTCCCCGTTATAGTTAGTTCAGCTAACTATAACTCGCGCCTCACAATGCACTGCTGATGACGTCACATATTACATCACTCATGACATGGTCAGTGACATCACTGATGACATCACTGATGACATCTCAAATGACATCACTGATGACATCATCCACGTGATAATCTGATGCACCTCCTCACACCCTAATATAACCTTTGATACACCCACTCTAAATTACAGACTGCCATTCGCAAAACCATAGACACTCCAACACCAATAACTACATACCCACTCACTGATTCTTAGGTCTACACACACACATCCACTCACTCACCCGTACAGTCACTCATACTTACGGTCACTCAGTACAGGACTATCATATGCACTCTTACTCCTATATAGACACTCAAACAACGCCACTCATCCATAGAGATACTCACACACCTAGTCAGTCATGCAAATAATTAAACACACTGCCATTTACTCACCTATACAGTTATACACACACCAGCTCACTTACTCATACAAATAGTAGCACATTGTTACGCTCTTATACAATCACAGATACAAGCACACACTCATCCATACAGCCACTATCACAATCACTCACTCTTGCTTATAGCTATTTATATACTCCAACACACATATATACTGCCTTTCACATATGTAGTTACTCACACATGTACCACTGGGACATACATTCACTCACTAACACACTCTTACACACACTTACCCACCCATACAGTCTATCACAGATGCACTCTTGAAACCATCCACCCAGTGAATCACCCACTCACACATCTATGCACAGAGTTGCACACACCCCTCCCACACAAACACTCAGGCACCCATACAGATACTCAGACAAGCATTCAATAACTCATATAGACACTCATTTAGCTATTCACAAACACATGCAGCCACTTACACAGCAACAGACAGACGGATACAGACATTCACCCAGTTTAGTCACTAACCCATGCATTCAGTAAGATACGTTAAATCACTCACTTATAGAGTCAGTCACGCACCTACTAAATCATCCATACAGACACTTACACACCCACTCATTCTTCAATACGTCTTTTCCTATATATATTAAAAATATTTAAACTTTACAGAAACACACAGTCACTGGATGATGTCATCAGTGATGTCATTTGAGATGTCATCAGTGATGTCATCAGTGATGTCACTGACCATGTCATGAGTGATGTAATATGTGACGTCATCAGCAGTGCATTGCGGGGCGCGAGTTATAGTTAGCTGAACTAACTATAACGGGGAATTTCACGGGTTTTGTACGAGTGCAATGTCCAAGTAACTAAAACTGTCCCTAAAACCTATGGTTTTTTCAGTGAATTTCAAAGGTTTTTAAATGCTAATTTGTAACTATAACGTGTCTGAAACCTATGTTTTTCAGTGAATATATATATATATATATATATTTGTATCTCCACAAGAAGATTCCTCCCCACCAAGGAAAGAACCGGAGTGACACAGCGGGGGACCAATAAGGCCAGCTTTATTGCAACACAGGAGGCATGACGCGTTTCGGCATGTGTGCCTTAATCATATGCCAATCACCAAAGGCTGACACCAGCCGCTTTACAAATGTTCCATCTCTCTTCCATTGGTGGAAGCCCAGCTGAGACGATTATTATCTCGAACGCCGTGATGTAGCCTCCTTCGGCAGACCACGATTCCCAGAAGGCACCATCCCGGCCATCAGGTAAGCGTTATGCTGTCGCCCCTTTGTAACCCATAGTGAGTGCTGGTGATCAATGCAAAACGTGAATAGGTGCAGTTTTTTAAAAATTGTCTCAGTGTCCTTGCAGCACAAAGCACCTCTCCTTGGCCCCCAGATGTATCACCGCATGGCCCAGGTTCTTGTGTCTTTGGAGACTCAGCTACAATGAGCTAGCCTCTCTGTGCAGTCACGGACTGCTATCACAGCGAAAATACACTGTTCCTGGATGCGGGGGCCAGAGCAATCCAATCCCTTGGAAAAAGAAACAGCTGAACAGGAGAACAGCAGCGCCCATGAAGCTCCGGTCACAAACGAGACGGGTCCCCCAACCGCGCCTGGAGCCTGCGCGGAAATATCCACAAGAAGATTCCTCCCCACCAAGGAAAGAACCGGAGGGACACAGCGGGGGACCAATTAGACCAGCTTTATTGCAACACAGGAGGCATGACGCATTTTGGCATGTGTGCCTTAATCATATGCCAATCACCAAAGGCTGACACCAGCCGCTTTACATATATATATATATATATATATATATTCACTGAAAAACCATAGGTTTTAGGGACAGTTATAGTTAGTTGGACATTGCACTCGTACAAAACCCGTGAAATTCCCCGTTATAGTTAGTCCAGCTAACTATAACTCGCGCCCGCAATGCACTGCTGATGGCGTCACATATTACATCACTCATGACATGGTCAGTGACATCACTGATGACATCACTGATGACATCTCAAATGACATCACTGATGACATCACTGATGACATCATCCAGTGACTGTGTGTTTCTGTAAAGTTTAAATATTTTTAATATATATAGGAAAAGACGTATTGAAGAATGAGTGGGTGTGTAAGTGTCTGTATGGATGATTTAGTAGGTGCGTGACTGACTCTATAAGTGAGTGATTTAACGTATCTTACTGAATGCATGGGTTAGTGACTAAACTGGGTGAATGTCTGTATCCGTCTGTCTGTTGCTGTGTAAGTGGCTGCATGTGTTTGTGAATAGCTACATGAGTGTCTATATGAGTTATTGAATGCTTGTCTGAGTATCTGTATGGGTGCCTGAGTGTTTGTGTGGGAGGGGTGTGTGCAACTCTGTGCATAGATGTGTGAGTGGGTGATTCACTGGGTGGATGGTTTCAAGAGTGCAACTGTGATAGACTGTATGGGTGGGTAAGTGTGTGTAAGAGTGTGTTAGTGAGTGAATGTATGTCCCAGTGGTACATGTGTGAGTAACTACATATGTGAAAGGCAGTATATATGTGTGTTGGAGTATATAAATAGCTATAGCGAGAGTGAGTGATTGTGATAGTGGCTGTATGGATGAGTGTGTGCTTGTATCAGTGATTGTATAAGAGCGTAAGAATGTGCTACTATTTGTATGAGTAAGTGAGCTGGTGTGTGTATAACTGTATAGGTGAGTAAATGGTAGTGTGTTTAATTATTTGCATGACTGACTAGGTGTGTGAGTACCTCTATGGATGAGTGGCGGTGTTTGAGTGTCTATATAGGAGTATGAGTGCATATGATAGTCCTGTACTGAGTGACCGTAAGTATGAGTGACTGTACGGGTGAGTGAGTGGATGTGTGCGTAGACCTAAGAATCAGTGAGTGGGTATGTAGTTATTGGTGTTGGAGTGTCTATGGTTTTGCGAATGGCAGTCTGTAATTTAGAGTGGGTGTATCAAAGGTTATATTAGAGTGTGAGGAGGTGCATCAGATTATCACGTGGATGATGTCATCAGTGATGTCATTTGAGATGTCATCAGTGATGTCATCAGTGATGTCACTGACCATGTCATGAGTGATGTAATATGTGACGTCATCAGCAGTGCATTGCGGGGCGCGAGTTATAGTTAGCTGGACTAACTATAGCGGGAATTTCACGGGTTTTGTACGAGTGCAATGTCCAACTAACTATAACTGTCCCTAAAACCTATGGTTTTTCAGTGAATTTCAAAGGTTTTTAAATGCTAATTTGTAACTATAACGTCCCTGAAACCTATGGTTTTTCAGTGAATTTCAAAGGTTTTTAAATGCTAATTTGTAACTATAACATGTCTGAAACCTACAGTTTTTCAGTGAATTTCAAAGGTTTTGTAAATGACAATTTTTAAATGTATTAATTGTTATATACATTTTTTTCATACTGATTTCCAAATTTTTTAGAAACAATTTTTTTTTACATATTTTATTTTTTAAATTACATTGTAATTACATTATACATTACATTACAAAAATACTTTCTCAGAATGAATTACTTTAGTTTAATTACTTTGCACATAGGCAATAGACTTTTAAGTACAGTAGTTACAGTTGTTGCAATGGGCAACACATTTTCAAACACAATGCAACATTCAGCTCAATGTGAATTTCTAGTTAAATGCAATTAGTTACTTTATGGATTACTTTTCTAACCACATTACTGGATCCTAGATTCAGTCCTGGGACATCTCCTGTAAACAGTTGAGTAAAAGCGTTTTGGTTACAGTCGTGATTTTAAGGAATATTATTGTACTTTAAAAGTTCACACTTAGAAACTTTTTCTCATAGAATCACCAATGTTATCCTATGGAAGGAAATTCACTTAGAAGTTAAAAACTGTTATCGTTACTTTTTCTTACTCAGTGTTGGATCCTGGATCCAGCACTGGTGCATCTCCTGTAAACAGTTGAAAGAATGCGTTTAAGTCATACAGGCGATTTTTAGGAATATTTGTAGTTTGTGAAAATCGACACTTTGAAACTTTTCTGCTGAAAACCAGACAATGGATTCCTATGGAAGGAAATTCAAGTTACTGGTAAGTACGGTTAAAATTACTTTTGAGGATCAGTACTGGGCTGAAAGATGCAGCACTGAGGTCTCTCCTGATAACAGGTGAGTAAATCGGAATTCGTATTTCGGCTGATTTTAGAGGACTATTTTAAAGTTCCAAAACTCCACACTTAGAAGAATTTCCAAGTGAAACCAGTCAATGTTAGCCTATGGAAGGAAATTCAAGTTACTGGTAAGTACGGTTAAAATTACTTTTCAGGACCAGTACTGGGCTGAAAGATGCAGCACTGAGGTCTCTCCTGATAACAGGTGAGTAAATCAGAATTCGGATTTCGGCTGATTTTAGAGGAATATTTGTATGTTTCAAAAATCAACACTTAGAAGAATTTTCAAGTGAAACGCAGTCAATGATAGCCTATGGAAGGAAATTCAAGTTACTGGTAAGTACGGTTAAAATTACTTTTCAGGACCAGTACTGGGCTGAAAGATGCAGCACTGAGGTTCTCTCCTGATAACAGGTGAGTAAATCAGAATTCGGATTTCGGCTGATTTTAGAGGAATATTTGTATAGTTTCAAAAATCAACACTTAGAAGACATTTTCAGCGAAAAGCAGGCAATGATAGCCTATGGAAGGAAATTCAAGTTACTGGTAAAGTACGGTTAAAATTACTTTTGAGGATCAGTACTGGGCTGAAAGATGCAGCACTGAGGTCTCTCCTGATAACAGGTGAGTAAATCGGAATTCGTATTTCGGCTGATTTTAGAGGAATATTTTAAAGTTCCAAAACTCCACACTTAGAAGAATTTCCAAGTGAAACCAGTCAATGTTAGCCTATGAAGGAAATTCAAGTTACCGGTAAGTACGGTTAAAATTACTTTTCAGGACCAGTACTGGGCTGAAAGATGCAGCACTGAGGTCTCTCCTGATAACAGGTAAGTAAATCAGAATTCGGTATTTCGGCTGATTTTAGAGGAATATTTGTATGTTTCAAAAATCAACACTTAGAAACTTTTTCAAGCAAAAAGCAGGCAATGATATCCTATGGAAGGAAATTCAAGTTACTGGTAAGTACGGTTAAAATTACTTTTGAGGATCAGTACTGGGCTGAAAGATGCAGCACTGAGGTTCTCTCCTGATAACAGGTGAGTAAATCGGAATTCGTATTTCGGCTGATTTTAGAGGAATATTTTAAAGTTCCAAAACTCCACACTTAGAAGAATTTCCAAGTGAAACCAGTCAATGTTAGCCTATGAAGGAAATTCAAGTTACCGGTAAGTACGGTTAAAATTACTTTTGAGGATCAGTACTGGGCTGAAAGATGCAGCACTGAGGTCTCTCCTGATAACAGGTGAGTAAATCGGAATTCGTATTTCGGCTGATTTTAGAGGAATATTTTAAAGTTCCAAAACTCCACACTTAGAAGAATTTCCAAGTGAAACCAGTCAATGTTAGCCTATGAAGGAAATTCAAGTTACTGGTAGAAGTACGGTTAAAATTACTTTTCAGGACCAGTACTGGGCTGAAAGATGCAGCACTGAGGTCTCTCCTGATAACAGGTGAGTAAATCAGAATTCGGATTTCGGCTGATTTTAGAGGAATATTTGTATGTTTCAAAAATCCACACTTAGAAGAATTTCCAAGTGAAACCAGTCAATGTTAGCCTATGAAGGAAATTCAAGTTACCGGTAAGTACGGTTAAAATTACTTTTCAGGACCAGTACTGGGCTGAAAGATGCAGCACTGAGGTCTCTCCTGATAACAGGTGAGTAAATCAGAATTCGGATTTCGGCTGATTTTAGAGGAATATTTGTATGTTTCAAAAATCAACACTTAGAAACTTTTCAGCAAAAGCAGGCAATGATATCCTATGGAAGGAAATTCAAGTTACTGGTAAGTACGGTTAAAATTACTTTTGAGGATCAGTACTGGGCTGAAAGATGCAGCACTGAGGTCTCTCCTGATAACAGGTGAGTAAATCGGAATTCGTATTTCGGCTGATTTTAGAGGAATATTTTAAAGTTCCAAAACTCCACACTTAGAAGAATTTCCAAGTGAAACCAGTCAATGTTAGCCTATGAAGGAAATTCAAGTTACCGGTAAGTACGGTTAAAATTACTTTTCAGGACCAGTACTGGGCTGAAAGATGCAGCACTGAGGTCTCTCCTGATAACAGGTGAGTAAATCGGAATTCGTATTTCGGCTGATTTTAGAGGAATATTTTAAAGTTCCAAAACTCCACACTTAGAAGAATTTCCAAGTGAAACCAGTCAATGTTAGCCTATGAAGGAAATTCAAGTTACCGGTAAGTACGGTTAAAATTACTTTTCAGGACCAGTACTGGGCTGAAAGATGCAGCACTGAGGTCTCTCCTGATAACAGGTGAGTAAATCAGAATTCGGATTTCGGCTGATTTTAGAGGAATATTTGTATGTTTCAAAAATCAACACTTAGAAACTTTTTCAGCAAAAAGCAGGCAATGATATCCTATGGAAGGAAATTCAAGTTACTGGTAAGTACGGTTAAAATTACTTTTGAGGATCAGTACTGGGCTGAAAGATGCAGCACTGAGGTCTCTCCTGATAACAGGTGAGTAAATCGGAATTCGTATTTCGGCTGATTTTAGAGGAATATTTTAAAGTTCCAAAACTCCACACTTAGAAGAATTTCCAAGTGAAACCAGTCAATGTTAGCCTATGGAAGGAAATTCAAGTTACCGGTAAGTACGGTTAAAATTACTTTTGAGGATCAGTACTGGGCTGAAACGATGCAGCACTGAGGTCTCTCTTGATAACAGGTGAGTAAATCGGAATTCGTATTTCGGCTGATTTTAGAGGAATATTTTAAAGTTCCAAAACTCCACACTTAGAAGAATTTCCAAGTGAAACCAGTCAATGTTAGCCTATGAAGGAAATTCAAGTTACCGGTAAGTACGGTTAAAATTACTTTTCAGGACCAGTACTGGGCTGAAAGATGCAGCACTGAGGTCTCTCCTGATAACAGGTGAGTAAATCAGAATTCGGATTTCGGCTGATTTTAGAGGAATATTTGTATGTTTCAAAACTCAACACTTAGAAGAATTTCCAAGTGAAACCAGTCAATGTTAGCCTATGAAGGAAATTCAAGTTACCGGTAAGTACGGTTAAAATTACTTTTCAGGACCAGTACTGGGCTGAAAGATGCAGCACTGAGGTCTCTCCTGATAACAGGTGAGTAAATCAGAATTCGGATTTCGGCTGATTTTAGAGGAATATTTGTATGTTTCAAAAATCAACACTTAGAAACTTTTTCAGCAAAAAGCAGGCAATGATATCCTATGGAAGGAAATTCAAGTTACTGGTAAGTACGGTTAAAATTACTTTTGAGGATCAGTACTGGGCTGAAAGATGCAGCACTGAGGTCTCTCCTGATAACAGGTGAGTAAATCGGAATTCGTATTTCGGCTGATTTTAGAGGAATATTTTAAAGTTCCAAAACTCCACACTTAGAAGAATTTCCAAGTGAAACCAGTCAATGTTAGCCTATGAAGGAAATTCAAGTTACCGGTAAGTACGGTTAAAATTACTTTTCAGGACCAGTACTGGGCTGAAAGATGCAGCACTGAGGTCTCTCCTGATAACAGGTGAGTAAATCGGAATTCGTATTTCGGCTGATTTTAGAGGACTATTTTAAAGTTCCAAAACTCCACACTTAGAAGAATTTCCAAGTGAAACCAGTCAATGTTAGCCTATGAAGGAAATTCAAGTTACCGGTAAGTACGGTTAAAATTACTTTTCAGGACCAGTACTGGGCTGAAAGATGCAGCACTGAGGTCTCTCCTGATAACAGGTGAGTAAATCAGAATTCGGATTTCGGCTGATTTTAGAGGAATATTTGTATGTTTCAAAAATCAACACTTAGAAACTTTTCAGCAAAAGCAGGCAATGATATCCTATGGAAGGAAATTCAAGTTACTGGTAAGTACGGTTAAAATTACTTTTGAGGATCAGTACTGGGCTGAAAGATGCAGCACTGAGGTCTCTCCTGATAACAGGTGAGTAAATCGGAATTCGTATTTAGGCTGATTTTAGAGGAATATTTGTAAGTTCCAAAACTCCACACTTAGAAGAATTTCCAAGTGAAACCAGTCAATGTTAGCCTATGAAGGAAATTCAAGTTACCGGTAAGTACGGTTAAAATTACTTTTCAGGACCAGTACTGGGCTGAAAGATGCAGCACTGAGGTCTCTCCTGATAACAGGTGAGTAAATCGGAATTCGTATTTCGGCTGATTTTAGAGGACTATTTTAAAGTTCCAAAACTCCACACTTAGAAGAATTTCCAAGTGAAACCAGTCAATGTTAGCCTATGAAGGAAATTCAAGTTACCGGTAAGTACGGTTAAAATTACTTTTCAGGACCAGTACTGGGCTGAAAGATGCAGCACTGAGGTCTCTCCTGATAACAGGTGAGTAAATCAGAATTCGGATTTCGGCTGATTTTAGAGGAATATTTGTATGTTTCAAAAATCAACACTTAGAAACTTTTCAGCAAAAAGCAGGCAATGATATCCTATGGAAGGAAATTCAAGTTACTGGTAAGTACGGTTAAAATTACTTTTGAGGATCAGTACTGGGCTGAAAGATGCAGCACTGAGGTCTCTCCTGATAACAGGTGAGTAAATCGGAATTCGTATTTCGGCTGATTTTAGAGGAATATTTTAAAGTTCCAAACTCCACACTTAGAAGAATTTCCAAGTGAAACCAGTCAATGTTAGCCTATGAAGGAAATTCAAGTTACTGGTAAGTACGGTTAAAATTACTTTTGAGGATCAGTACTGGGCTGAAAGATGCAGCACTGAGGTCTCTCCTGATAACAGGTGAGTAAATCGGAATTCGTATTTCGGCTGATTTTAGAGGAATATTTTAAAGTTCCAAAACTCCACACTAGAAGAATTTTCAAGTGAAAGCAGTCAATGTTAGCCTATGAAGGAAATTCAAGTTACCGGTAAGTACGGTTAAAATTACTTTTCAGGACCAGTACTGGGCTGAAAGATGCAGCACTGAGGTCTCTCCTGATAACAGGTGAGTAAATCGGAATTCGTATTTCGGCTGATTTTAGAGGAATATTTTAAAGTTCCAAAACTCCACACTTAGAAGAATTTCCAAGTGAAACTAGTCAATGTTAGCCTATGAAGGAAATTCAAGTTACCGGTAAAGTACGGTTAAAATTACTTTTGAGGATCAGTACTGGGCTGAAAGATGCAGCACTGAGGTCTCTCCTGATAACAGGTGAGTAAATCGGAATTCGGATTTCGGCTGATTTTAGAGGAATATTTGTATGTTTCAAAAATCAACACTTAGAAACTTTCCAGCAAAAGCAGGCAATGATATCCTATGGAAGGAAATTCAAGTTACTGGTAAGTACGGTTAAGAATTACTTTTGAGGATCAGTACTGGGCTGAAAAGATGCAGCACTGAGGTCTCTCCTGATAACAGGTGAGTAAATCGGAATTCGTATTTCGGCTGATTTTAGAGGAATATTTTAAAGTTCCAAAACTCCACACTTAGAAGAATTTCCAAGTGAAACCAGTCAATGTTAGCCTATGAAGGAAATTCAAGTTACCGGTAAGTACGGTTAAAATTACTTTTGAGGATCAGTACTGGGCTGAAAGATGCAGCACTGAGGTCTCTCCTGATAACAGGTGAGTAAATCGGAATTCGGATTTCGGCTGATTTTAGAGAATATTTGTATGTTTCAAAACTCAACACTTAGAAACTTTTCAAGCAAAACGCAGTGCAATGATATCCTATGGAAGGAAATTCAAGTTACTGGTAAATACGGTTAAAATTACTTTTGAGGATCAGTACTGGGCTGAAAGATGCAGCACTGAGGTCTCTCCTGATAACAGGTGAGTAAATCGGAATTCGTAGTTCGGCAGATTTTAGAGGAATATTTGCACAATGGTGAAGGGAGGGGGCGGGGCCTGAGGTGACATCTGTGCAAACGCGCCCCGTGGCGCGTTTTAAGTTGGAGATTAAGTCCCCTTGAATCATGAGGTCCCTACGGACCAAGCTAGCCCACCAGGAACCTCCAGTATGCGCCAGGGGCTGCGTTGCAGAGACATGTACAGAGGCCACACCCCTTTTGCACCTCTCTGCAACGCAGCTCTGGCGCTTTCTGGACGTACCTGTTGGGCTAGTTGGCCCCAAGACCCTCAGGATTGAAGAGGATTTAATTCCCCATCTTAAAACGCGCCACGGGGCCTGTTTCACACATGTCACCTGAAGCCCGCCCCTCCCTTCACCACTGTGCTAAACGCGCCCAATGGCGCGTTTTAAGTCGAGGATTAACTCCTTGAATCCTGAGGGTCCCTGGAGTCCAACTAGCCCACCATGTTCCTCCAAAGCGCCACAGAGCTGCGTTGCAGAGAGGTGTAAAAGGGCGTGGCCTCTGTACACCTCTCTGCAAGGCAGCCCCTAGCGCATACTGGAGGTTCCTGGTGGGCTAGTTAGCCCCAGGGACCCCCAGTATTCAAGGGGATTCGTTCCCCCCTCTGCAAGCAGCGCCAGGGCGCGTTTGCAGAGTGGTGAAGGAAGAGGCGGGGCCTGCGGGCCCGATCGTTTGTTTTGTTTGTTTCCCCTGAAGAGAGGCCGTGAGGCCCCCTTCCTTTTCCTATTTTTAGGCCCTGGGGACCCCATCCCCCAGGGCCTTACCCCTTTTTAAATTAAAATTTAAAAAAAAAGCGGGAAGAGGCCGCGTGGCCCCCTTCCCTGGGCCTGTATTGGCCCGGGGACCCCATCCCCTGGGGCATGGCCTCTTTTGTTTTTATTTGGAGGGGGCTGCGTGGCCCCCTCCTCAGGCCATTTAAGGCCCAGGGACCCCATCCCCGGGGCCGGCCTTACACTTTTTTTTTTTTAACTTTTTGTTACTTTGGGGAGGGGGCTGCGTGGCCCCTCTCCGTGGCCCTATGGCCCCGGGACCCCATCCCCGGGGCCTGGCCTCTCGTTGGGGACTGTGGGGGTCCCCAACCCCCACAGTCCCGCCGGCTCCCCGTGTCCTACGGGAGCCGGCGTGCTACACATGGGGAGCAGCTAACATGCTGCTCCCCATGTGGAAAGCAATCGGCTTGGATATTGGAAGGAGAGCAGGTTTCCTGCTCTCTCTTCCAATATCCAAGCAAGTTTACAATGACAGGGCGGGAGCCGCGAGGCTCCGTCCTGTCATTGCAACAACAGTGTCCAGGGGTAGGCACCCGGGACACTGCAGGAAGCCGGCCCTGGGGGTGGCGGTCCCCAGGGCCATCACAGGGCTCCAGGAGGGGGCCGCGCGGCCCCCTCCCTACATCAGACAGCCCGGGAGGTGGTGGTCCCCGGGGCTTGAGGGTCCAAACGGACCCCCATTTTCATTTTCTTAGTGCCCGGGGAGGTGGTGGTTCCCGGGGCGTGTGAGGCTGGAGCCCCCACACAGGATTTTCAAATATAAAAGAAGCCCGGGAGGTGGTGGTTCCCGGGGCTGCGGGAAGGCTCAGAGCCCTCCCGCACCATTATCCATAAAGCCCGGAGGTGGTGGTCCCCAGGGGCTTGGGGACCTTAGAGGCCCCCACACATAAGTTAACCCCCAGCATGCCCCCGGGACTTGGCCCACCGGAGGCCAGTGCTATCGAAGCGCGGAGACCGCGCTTCGATTTTTTCGGCAGGGTTCGCGCTCCCTGAGCGCATCCTGCCGATTTTACAAAAAAATATATATATTTTTTTGCCCAGGGGTCCTTGTGGGACCCCCTGAGCAGACCTAGGGGTCAGGGTGTTTCTACCCTGCCCCCTTTGTGCGCTTTACGCACTTGTTTCTGTCCCTCTGTTCTACCGAGGGACAAAATAACTGCCAACACTTCCTGATTTGGAGTGTTGACAGCCAATTAACATAAGCTCGTGCTTCGGGAGGATCCGCAGCCCTAGATATACCTATCTTTTCACTGTTTGATTTTCTCAGCAACTACTGAACGGATTTACACCATTTAACAAAGGGTTCTTTCTGAACCAAGAACTACCTCTTTGCCAAATTTGGTGTAATTCCGTTCAGCAGTCAGGCTGTAGCACGTGTCTAAAGTTTCCTATGGAAAATTGCATGGGGAAAACGCGTTTTGGGACCCCCTTTTTCTCGGCCCCGCTTGACGAATCCCCGAGACTTTCAGGGTAGGAAGCGGACCGGAGCGGGCCACAAAGTTTGAAAATTTTGCGAAGATACGTCAACCGGCAAGAGAGTTATTTCAAATAGAATGTCGCGGATTTCCTATGGATAATAGGTTGTAACTATAACTATCTACTAGCGACCGCCAGTAGATTATATATATATATATATATATATATATATATATATATATATATATATATATATATATATATATATATATATATATATATATATATATATATATGTAGAGATATACATCTTATATATATATATGTGTGTGTGTGTGTGTGTGTGTATATATATATATATATATATATATTATCTACTGGCGGTCGCCAGTAGATAGTTATAGATTAGGACCTATTTTCCATAGGAAATCCGCGACATTCTATTTGAAATAACTCTTGCGTCGGATGACCAATCTTCGCGGAATTTTCAAACTTTATGGCCCGCTCCGGTCTGCTCCCACCCTGAAAGTTTCGGGTGATTCATCAGGCGGAGGCCGAGAAATAGGGGGTCCCAAAAGTGTTTTCCCCATTCATTTTCCATAGGAAGCTTAGACACGGCTACAGCCCGAACTGCTGAACGGAATTACACCGAATTTGGCAAAGAGGTAGTTCTTGGTTCAGAAAGAACCCTTTTGTTAAATGGTGTAAATCCGTTCAGTAGTTGCTGAGAAAATCAAAAGTAAAATCACATATATATCTGGGCGGAGCCTAACCACACTTGTCATCGTGAAATCTGATTGGCTGTCAGCACTTCATCCTGGAATTGCTGGCAGCCATCTTGAGACCAATATAAATGATAGTACCCCATTGAAATGCATTGTAGTGAATCAAAGATTTTGAGGGTTACCAAAAGGAGAACTATAAAGGGTGATAACAGACTTTAGTTACATTAGAATTCATTTGTTGATGGTACCATACTAATTTCAGGAATTGTGGTGTGTTCTAAGGTGATTTTTACCCTGTGAAAAACCTTCTGCTGGGATATCATGAATCATGTTTGAGAGAAAACTATTTTCACATGCTTGTCCCATAGAGTTTTGGAAAGTGCTCCAGAAGCTAAAATGAGAGCATATTTTCTGTAAAATTCACATTATCTTTCTCACTCATGTGAGAATGAAGTCTGACATTCTCAGTAAAACATGTACATCCAACAAGGGCAGAGACTGTCAGTTGATTCCTTTGTGTTCTACTGCAGCTTCCCAGAGTGTTCTAAAGAACAACTAGAGTGCTAACAGCCTTACTTATGACAAAGTATGGCACACCTGAAGCCATCTTGATTGGAATAAACTGGTAACACTTAAAACATTTAATTTAAAAAGGAACACAATGATGGGAGTTCATTTTTGTCATATAAATTATGGTTAGTGCTATAGAAAGAAAAATTAGGACATGTTTCATGTGAGATCTCAAATATCTTCCTGTTATATTTCAACAGGAGCAGCCTGTCAGTTGATGCCTTTGTGTTCTACTGCAGCTTCCCAGAGTGTTCTAAAGAACAACTAGAGTGCTAACAGCCTTACTTATGACAAAGTATGGCACACCTGAAGCCATCTTGATTGGAATAAACTGGTAACACTTAAAACATTTAATTTAAAAAGGAACACAATGATGGGGTTCATTTTGTCATAGAAATTATGGTTAGTGCTATAGAAAGAAAAATTAGGACATGTTTCAAGTGAGATCTCAAATATCTTCCTGTTATATTTCAACAGGAGCAGCCTGTCAGTTGATGCCTTTGTGTTCTACTGCAGCTTCCCAGAGTGTTCAGAAGAACAACTAGAGTGCTAACAGCCTTACTTATGACAAAAGTATGGCACACCTGAAGCCATCTTGATTGGAATAAACTGGTAACACTTAGAAACATTTAATTTAAAAGGAACAAAATTATGGGGTTCATTTTGTCATAGAAATTATGGGTAGTGCTGTAGAAAGAAAAATTAGGACATGTTTCAAGTGTGATCTCAAATATCTTCCTGCTATATTTCAACAGGAGCATCCTGCCAGTTGATGCCTTTGTGTTCTACTGCAGCTTCCCAGAGTGTTCTAAAGAGACAACTAGAGCGCTAACAGCCTTACTTATGACAAAAGTATGGCACACCTGAAGCCATCTTGATTGGAATAAACCGTTAATACTTAAAACATTTAATTTAAAAAGGAACAAAATGAGGGGTTCTTTTTAAATAGAAATTATGGTTAGTGCTGCAGAAAGAAAAATGAGGGCATGTTTTAAGTGAGATCTCAAATCCTCTTCTATTTCATTAGAAAATTCTGACATGCAGACTGCAAACACTCACTTTCAATACCAGCAGCAGACTTCCAGTTAACTCCCTAGTGAGCAGCAGCTTTTCTACAGTGATCTAATGAGCAACTAGAGTGCTAACATTCTGAATTTATGGCAAATGTGAGACATATCTGAATGCCTTCTTGATGGAATCAAAGTAAAAACTGAAAGCATTTCCTACTGAGGAGACTGCAGTAAATGAGGAAATTAGGAAACTTCATAACAAAGAAGTCTTCCAAGATGGCCACCAGAGAAAAAGAGCCCAAATGTAGCACAAGTATTACCAGACTTAGCCACATATAGCCCAATGACAAAAGTGTGCAAAACACTTTTATTTTTAGTTTTTTGCAGTTTTATGTAGTGCAGACTGGTCAGGTATTAGAGCGTTGCATCTTAAAACATGACCCCTACACTACAAAAACACCACTGCACTACCCTAAACCCTAAAACACTACCCCAGCACGACTCCCTACACTACACTATCCTAAACCCTAAAACACTACCCCCAGCATGACCCCCTACACTACACAAACACCACTGCACTACTCTAAACCCTAAACCACTACACCCCAGCATGACCCCCTACACTACCCAAACACCACTGCACTAACCTAAATCCCAAACACTACCCCAGCCACGACCCCTACACTACCCAAACACACACTGCACTACCTACTAAAACATGACTCCACTACTAGCTACAAAAACACCACTGCACTACCCTGAACCCTAAAACACTACCCCCAGCACGACCCCTACTACTGCACAGGCACCACTGCACTACCCTTAACCCTAAAAACACATCCCCCAGCACGACCCCTACACTACACAAACACCACTGCACTACCCTTAACCCTAAAACACAACCCCCAGCACGACCCCCTACACTGCCCGAACACCACTGCACTGCCCTAAACCTTGAAACACCAGCCCCTGCACGACCCCCTACACTGTTCGAACACCACTGCACTGCTCTAAACCCTGAAACACCACCCTTAGCACAACCCCCTACACTGCACGAACACCACTGCACTGCCCTAAACCCTGAAACACCACCCCTTCACGACCCCCTACACTGCCCGAACACCACTGCACTGCCCTAAACCCTGAAACACCATCCCCAGAATGACCCCCTACACTGCTCAAACACTACTGCACTGCCCTAAACCCTGAAACACTACCCCCAGCAAGACACCCTACACTGCCCGAACACCACTGCACTGCCTAAACCCTGAAACATCACCCCCAGCAAGACCCCTACACTGCCCAGGACACCACTGCCCTAAACCCTGAAACACCACCCCCAGCACGACCCCCTACACTGCCCGAACACCATTGCTCTGGCCTAAACCCTGAAACACCACCCCAGCAAGACCCCCTACACTGCCCGAGACACCACTGCACTGCCCTAAACCCTGAAACACCACCTCCAGCACAACCCCCTACACTGCCCGAACACCACTGCACTGCCCTAAACCTGAAACATCACCCCAGCAAGACCACCTACACTGCCCGAACACCACTGCACTCTAAACCCTGAAACACCACCCCCAGCACGACCCCCTATACTGCCCGAACACCACTGCACTGCCCTAAACCCTAAAACAATACCCCAGCCCGACCCCCTACTGCCCAAACACCACTGCACTACCCTAGGAACATGGCCCTCCTACACCGTAACACCACTGCACTACCCTAAGCCCTAAAACACTACCCCCAGCATGACCCCTACATCTACACGAAGCACCAATGCACTGCCCTAAACCCTAAAACACTACCCCAGCACGACCCCTACACTGCCCGAACACCACTGCACTGCCCTAAACCCTGAAACACTCAGCCCCTGCACGGCCCCTACACTTGCTCGAACACCACTGCACTGCTCTAAACCCTGAAACACCATCCCCAGCACAACCCCTACACTGCCCGAACACCAGCCACTGCACTGCCCTAAACCCTGAAACACCACCCCCAGCACGACCCCCTACACTGCCCGAACACCACTGCACTGCCCTAAACCCTGAAACACCATCCCCAGCACGACCCCCTACACTGCCCAAACACCACTGCACTGCCCTAAACCCTGAAACACTACCCCAGCAAGACACCCTACACTGCCCGAACACCACTGCACTGCCCTAAACCCTGAAACACCACCCCCAGCACGACCCCTACACTGCCCGAACACCACTGCACTGCCCTAAACCCTGAAACACCCCCCCCAGCACGACCCTCTACACTGCCCGAACACCACTGCTCTGGCCTAAACCCTGAAACACCACCCCCAGCAAGACCCCCTACACTGCTCGAACACCACTGCACTGCCCTAAACCCTGAAACACCACCTCCAGCACGACCCCCTACACTGCCCGAACACCACTGCACTGCCCTAAACCCTGAAACATCACCCCAGCAAGACCACCTACACTGCCCGAACACTGCACTGCCCTAAACCCTGAAACACCACCCCCAGCACGACCCCCTACACTGCCCGAACACCACTGCACTGCCCTAAACCCTGAAACACCACACCCCAGCACTACCCCCTACACTGCCCGAACACCACTGCACTGCCCTAAAACCCTGAAACACCAGCCCCAGCACGACCCCTACACTGCCCGAACACCACTGCACTGCCCTAAACCCTGAAACACACACACCCAGCACGACCCCTATACTGCCCGAACACCACTGCACTGCCCTAAGCCCAGAAACACCACCCCCAGCACGACCCCTACACTGTCCGAACACCACTGCACTGCCCTAAACCCTGAAACACCAGCCCCAGCACAACCCCCTACACTGCCTGAACACCACTGCACTGCCCTAAACCCTGAAACACTACCCCCAGCAAGACCCCTACACTGCCCGAACACCACTGCACTGCCCTAAACCCTGAAACACCACCCCCAGCATGACCCCTACACTGCCCAAACACCACTGCACTGCTCCTAAACCCTGAAACACCACCCCCTGCACGACCCCCTACACTGCCCGAACACCACTGCACTGCCCTAAACCCTGAAACACCACCCCCAGCACGACCCCCTACACTGCCCGAACACCACTGCACTGCCTAAACCCTGAAACACCACCCCCAGCAAGACCCCCTACACTGCCCGAACACCACTGCACTGCCCTAAACCCTGAAACATCACCCCAGCATGACCCCCTACACTGCCCGAACACCACTGCACTGCCCTAAACCCTGAAACACCAGCCCCAGCACGACCACCTACACTGCCCGAACACCACTGCACTGCCCTAAACCCTGAAACACCAGCCCCAGCACGACCCCTACACTGCCCGAACACCACTGCACTGCCCTAAACCCTGAAACACCAGCCCCAGCACGACCCCTACACTGCCCGAACACCACTGCACTACCCTAAACCCTGAAACACTCACCCCAGCACGACCCCCAACACTGCCCGAACACCACTGCACTGCCCTAAACCCTCAAACACTCACCCCAGGACGCCCTACACTGCCCGAACACCACTGCACTGCCCTAAACCCTAAAACACCACCCCAGCACGACCCCTACACTGCCCGAACACCACTGCACTGCCCTAAACCCTGAAACACTCACCCCAGCACGACCCCCTACACTGCCCGAACACCACTGCACTGCCCTAAACCCTGAAACACTACCCCCGCACGACCCCTACACTGCCCAAACACCACTGCACTCCTAAACCCTGAAACACCACCCCAGCACGACCCCTACACTGCCCGAACACCACTGCACTGCCCTAAACCCTGAAACACCACCCCAGCATGACCCCCTACACTGCCCGAACACCACTGCACTACCTAAACCTAAAACCGACCTCCCACACTACACGAACACCACTGCACTACCTAAACACTACCCAGCACGACCCCTACACTACCCAAACACCACTGCACTGCCCTAAACCCTGAAACACCAGCCTCCAGCACGACCCCTACACTGCCCGCACACCACTGCTCTGCCCTAAACCCTGAAACACAGCCCCAGCAAGACCCCCTACACTGCCCGAACACCACTGCACTGCCCTAAACCCTGAAACACCAGCCCCAGCACGACCCCTACACTGCCCGAACACCACTGCACTGCCCTAAACCCTGAAACACCAGCCCCAGCATGACCCCTACACTGCCCGAACACCACTGCACTGCCCTAAACCCTGAAACACCAGCCCCAGCACGACCCCCTACACTGCCCGAACACCACTGCACTGCCCTAAACCCTGAAACACCATCCCCAGCACGACCCCTACACTGCCCGAACACCACTGCACTGCCCTAAACCCTGAAACACCACCCCCAGCACGACCCCCTACACTGCCCGAACACCACTGCACTGCCCTAAACCCTGAAACACCACCCCCAGCACGACCCCTACACTGCCCGAACACCACTGCACTGCCCTAAACCCTGAAACACCAGCCCCAGCACGACCCCTACACTGCCCGAACACCACTGCACTGCCCTAAACCCTGAAACACCACCCCCAGCACGACCCCTACACTGCCCGAACACCACTGCCTGCTAAACCCTGAAACACCACCCCCTGCACGACCCCCTACACTGCCCGAACACCACTGCACTGCCCCAAACCCTGAAACACCATCCCCAGCACGACCCCTACACTGCCCGAATACCACTCTGCCCTAAACCCTGAAACACCACCCCCAGCAAGACCCCCTACACTGCCCGAACACCACTGCACTGCCCTAAACCCTGAAACACCAGCCCCAGCACGACCCCCTACACTGCCCGAACACCACTGCACTGCCCTAAACCCTCAAACACCAGCCCCAGCCCGACCCCCTACACTGCCCGAACACCACTGCACTGCCCTAAACCCTGAAACTCAACCCCCAGCACGACCCCCTACACTACCCGAACACAACTGCACTGCCCTAAACCCTCAAACACTCTCCCCAGGACAACCCCTACACTACCCGAACACCACTGCACTGCCCTAAACCCTAAAACACTCCCACCAGCACAACCCCCTACACTACCCGAACACCACTGCACTGCCCTAAACCCTAAAACACTCCCCCCAGCATGACCCCTACACTACCCAAACACCACTGCACTGCCCTAAACCCTGAAACACTACCCCCGCATGACCCCCTACACTACCCAAACACCACTGCCCTAAACCCTGAAACACCACCCCCAGCAAGACCCCCTACACTGCCCGAACACCACTGCACTGCCCTAAACCCTGAAACACCAACCCCAGCATGACCCCCTACACTGCCCGAACACCACTGCACTACCCTAAACACTAAAACACGACCTCCTACACTACACAAACACCACTGTACTACCCTAAAACACTATCCCCAGCACGACCCCCTACACCGCCCGAACACCACTGCACTACCCTAAGCCCTAAAACACTACCCCTACACTACACAAACACTACTGCACTACCCTAAACCCTAAAATCTACCCCAGCACAAACCCCTACACTACCCAAACACCACTGCACTACCCTAAACCCTAAAACAATACCCCCAGCAGTACCCCTACACTACCCAAACACCACTGCACTGCCCTAAACCCTAAAACACTACCCCAGCAGTACCCCCTACACTACCCAAACACCTTTGCACTACCCTAAACCCTAAAACACTACCCCCAGCAGTACCCCTACACTACCCAAACACCACTGCACTACCCTAAACCTAAACCACGACCCCCTACACTACCCAAACACCACTGCACTACCCTAAACCCTAAAACACTACCCCCAGCACAACCCCCTACACTACCCAAACACCACTGCACTACCCTAAACCCTAAAACACTCCCCAGCCACGACTCCTACACTATCCAAACACCACTGCACTACCCTAAACCCTAAATCTACCCCCAGCATGACCCCCTACACTACACAAACTCCACTGCACTACCCTAAACCCTAAAACACTACCCCCAGCACGACCCCCTTCACAACCTAAACACAACTGCACAATTTGTTACAGGCGTTGCAACGCAGGCCTGTGGTTCTTACTGGAAGTACCTGGTGGGCTAGTTGGGCCCCAGGGAACCTCAGGATTCAAGGTGACCTAATCCCCCAACTTAAAACGCGACACGGGGCACGTTTGCACAGTGGTGAAGGGAGGGGACGGGGCCTCAGGTGACATGTGCGCAAACACACCCTGTGGTGCGTTTAAGTTGGGAAATCATTCCCCTTGAATCCTGAGGGACCCTGAGGCCAACTAGCCCACCAGGTACCTTCAGTAAGCACAACAGAGTTGCGTTGCAGAGAGGTGAAAAAGGTGCGTGGCCTCGGAACGCCTCTCTGCAACTCAGCTCTGTGGTCCTAACTGTAGGTACCTGGGGGCTAGTTGGGCCCCAGGGACCCTCAGGATTCAAGGGGACTTAATCCCGCAACTTAAAACTCGCCACAGGGCGCGTTTGCACACATGCCACCTCAGGCCCTCCTCCCTTCACCACTGTGCAAACGTGCCCTGTAGCGCGTTTTAAGAGGTAGTTTTAATCCCCCTGCCCTATTATGTACTAGGGACTTACAGAGGAGATCATGCTAATCACAGGGGTACCCCAACGCATAGTGTTCCCTAGTGTATGTAGGTGTTTTCACTGTATTCTAAGTGTCTTTTAGCATAGCATTGACTCTGGTTAGTCAGAGTCAGTTACCACCAGTACCCGTCTGAAAAAGTTGTGGGCACAGGATGATTTTGCAACAAGGCCTCTTTCTGCTCCTCTGTTGGTTCTTTCTGCACATCTTTTGCTTCTTCCTGCACTTTTCTTCGTCTTTGTGGACTTCTGTTGCTTCTTTCTGCATTTCTTTTGCTTCTTTCTGTGCGTTTTTTCTTCTTTCTTCACATGTCCTACCTCTGTAGACATAGTTAGAAACTAGCTTTTAAAAACCTTTGAAATTCACTTAAAAATCATAGGTTTCAAGCACGTAATAGTTAGAAATTAGCATTTAAAAAACCTTTGAAATTCACTGAAAAACCATAGGTTTCAGACACGTTATAGTTAGAAATTAGCATTTAAAAAACCTTTGAAATTCACTGAAAAAACCATAGGTTTTACGGATAGTTATAGTTAGTTGGACATTTCACTCGTACAAAACCATAGAAATTTCCCGTTATAGTTAGTTCAGCTAACTATAACTCGCGCCCCGCAATGCACTGCTGATGACGTCACATATTACATCACTCATGACATGGTCAGTGACATCACTGATGACATCACTGATGACATCTCAAATGACATCACGGATGACATCATCCATGTGATAATTTCATGCATCTTCTCACACCCTAATATAACTTTTGATACACCCACTCTAAATTACAGACTGCCATTCTCAAAACCATACACACTCCAATACCAATAACTACATACCCACTCACTGATTCTTAGGTCTACACACACACACATCTACTCACTCACCCGTACAGTCACTCATACTTAGTCACTCAGTACAGGACTATCATATGCACTCATACACCTATATAAACACTCACACACCGCCACTCATCCATAGAGGTACTCACACACCTAGTCAGTCATGCAAAAAATTAATCACACACCCATTTACTCACCTATACAGTTATACACACACCAGCTCACTTACTCATACAAATACTAGCACATTCTTACGCTCTTATACCATAACTGATACAAGCACAAACGCATCCATACAGCCACTCTCACAATCACACACTCTCACTTATAGCCATTTAAATACTCTAACACACATATATACTGCCTTTTACATATGTAGTTACTCACACATGTACCACTGAGATATACATTCACTCACTAACACACCCATACACACACTCACCCACCCAAGCAGTCCATCACAGATGCACTCTTGAAATCATGCACCCAGTGAATCACCCACTCACACATCTATGTACAGAGTCACACACACCCCACCCACACAAACACTCAGGCAGTCATACAGATACTCAGAGAACCAATCAATAACCCATATAGACACTCATGTAGCTATTCACAAATCCATGCATCCACTTACACACCAACAAACAGACGGATACAGACATTCACACAGTTTAGTCACTAACCCATGCATTCAGTAAGATACGTTTAATCACTCACTTGTAGAGTCAGTCACGCACGTACTAAATCATCCATTCAGACACTTATACACCCACTCATTCTTCAATACGCCTTTCCCTATATATATTAAACATATTTAAACTTTACAGAAACACACAGTCACTGGATGATGTCATGAGTGATGTCATTTGAGATGTCATCAGTGATGTCATTTGAGATGTCATCAGTGATGTCATCAGTGATGTCTCTGACCATGTCATGAGTGATGTAATATGTGACGTCATCAGCAGTGCATTGCGGGGGCGCGAGTTATAGTTAGCTGAACTAACTATAACGGGGGAATTTCTATGGTTTTGTACGAGTGAAATGTCCAACTAACTATAACTATCCCTAAAACCTATGGTTTTTTCAGTGAATATA
>CAWUFW010025073.1:0-50149 GCA_963921515.1 Calotriton arnoldi | reverse complement strand
ACACACAAACAATGATCATTGTGCTGACTGATGACCTAGGAGTCGCAGGGACAGCAGGTGAAACCCAACAAACACATACAGCCAATGGCACACTAAAGATATGCCAATGCAGATGCACAAACACAAACAGGCAGACCCACACTGCACATCAAACACAACAGGTGAGGGGGGGTGCCAGTGTCCCCAGGCAACCACACAACACATGATGAGGCCTGAATACCAATTACACAGATGCACATACAGTGCCGCACACAAAAGTAACTCATGGATCCAAATCCCTATGTTGGCAATCAGGCATTGTTAGATGAGAGGAGCACAAATTACACATGTCACACAAGCTTGTAGGAACAGCAACTAACACAGCAAGAGACAGACCCACCACAGCACTACCCCCAGGGACCCCATATTGTGCTGACACTAGCCTGCATGATAATCCCACTGTGATGACAATGTTAGATGTCGTTCACACTGTGAACCCCAGCCATGTGTCCTGAGCAACTAACTACCATCACACCTACACAAGCTCCAATCAATCAGCACGGCCTGCCAGCCAAGGCCAATATGGAGGTAGGGGTCTGGCCGTGCAACAACTCACTTTTGCACACACTCAACACCACACACCTGATCTCCACCAATGTGCAGCAGTGAAGCTCACATGGACTGGTGACATTGCACATGCACCCATGACAATACCAGGGGTGGTGGTGGGAACTAGGTGCAGAAACCCATCACACATGGCCAGTCAACAAGACTCGTCAATGTCTGAGACACAGCACAGTATGCCGTACATGGGCATGATGTGAAATCCACCACAATCAATGGGATCCTGGCCATAGTCACACACCAATGAAGAAGCCAAGGTGACACACGAAGAACACACGTACACAACTACCAACATTGCAGCTCTGACCCTGGGCAGTGGCAGCAGTCACACACACAACATGTCACAATAACTGAAAGCTAACACAAACTGTAAATCCACATGACTCGTGTAAACAACAAGTGCCAAGGGCAATCCTGAATGTGTCCCATCTGCGTTTGCCCACATCCCCAACACTGACAACAAAGACAACCTGGGATGACAACCTCATGAACATTAGTTTGCCATGCACCCACATCACAGAGAAACCAGGTCCAAGATGCTGGATGAACACAGAACAATTCAGCAAGCATCACAAGCAGGAACATCCCTAGGGACACAGCCTGTGTAGGAAAAGGGAAGGGAACACGCACAGACATGCTTACACAACACAGGCCCACGCAATGTCACCAGATTACACACTACGCATGAGGGCACTCCACTCCTGTTGAAGGTCCGCTGTGCCAAACCTTGTCTGTGCACGACCCAAACATGTCAGCAGAACACTCCGTCAGTGAGTCAACAACCACAAGACACAGAAGGCTCTGCTCACATCAGCCTGGGTACGGGAGTGTCACGTCAGTCATCTGCACACACACAAACACGTGTCAAGCAAGTTGCACTGTATACACAGATGAGTCCTTCGACATTGATGTGCAAAACTGCATGTCCAGTGGAGCTGGGCACACAGTCAGGAAATCGGAACATTGAACAGTGGTAAGCCCACCAGATGTGCATCAGTGTAAGACAAAGATGTTCATTTACAAATGCAAAAGGACATCCCTGTGTCAAATGCTCAACATTACACCCTCAGACTGTAGCAAAGGATGCCATAGATCCAGACTACAACAGGACACATATCCCATGGACCACATGGAGTCCATCACTGCAACACTTCTTCGTCCTGATGTGAACACTATTACAACTGCAAATGCAGGATGCTACTCATCCACATCATGTACATCAAAAGAAAACCCAAAAGTAAACAAAAAGGGGCTTTATTCAGCAAATGTCAGGGTAAACACGAAAGTCCAAAAGAAACTAAGGCCAATGGCCAGTCCAAAATCACAGTACCAACGGGGTGAGAAGTGACAACTGGTCACACATTGCTTGCCTGCACTGGTACGGTTGGGGGACATCCCCTTGGAGGGGCATACAAGGGGCAGGCCAGGCACCGCAGGGACAGGATCAGGGGATGGCAGAGTGAGGCAGTGAAGGGGTGGTGGGTGCAGGAGTGTCACCGGCAACTGCAGTAAAGGTGTCTGACTCAGGGGGCTGGCACCACTGTGGTACACAAGTCAGTTGGTGTGGGTGCTGCAACCACTGCAGTGGGCTGGACTGATGTAGTGGACTGGGTACCCACTGCAGTGCCTGAGTCAGGCGTGGTGGTTGTGAACTCCACTGCAGTGCATGACTCCAAGGGAGTGGAAGGGTGGGCAGATGAGGTGGGCAGGACAGAGGGGGGACCTGGTCCCCACAACAGTGCCACTAACAGGCAGAGCTGCGGAGTGAATGTGGATGCCTGTGTGTGTGTGTATTCCCCATCCCCTGTGTCTGTGGTATCAGTCCCCTGAGGATGCTTGTGTGCACGTCTTGCCTTACTCTTGGGTGTGTCTGTGCTGCTCGTGTCTGTGTGTTTGGTTGACTGTGCAGGTGTGCATGTGCTTTGGACAGGTAGGGGGCAGGAAGTGTGGATGGGGCAGAGGTGGGAGGGTGAGGACTGTTGGAGGAGGGACACTGCTGCCGTCAGGGAGGAGTCCATGGACCTATTGCTCCTCTGTAGGGCAGACATACCCATCGAGATGCCCTCCATGAGCGACACCAGCTGTGTCAACAGAGTGGTGTGTGCATGGAGGACACTCAGCATTGCTGTCTGCACCTACATGGAGCTGCCGAAGGAGGTACACAGACTCCTCACTCAGGGCAGCAGGGGACACAGGGGCAGGGGCTGCGGTCCCTGGCACGAAGGAGACACGCTCCCGAGCACGGGAGCCTCCACGGACCTCAGAAATGGGAGCCAATGGGAGGGCGGTGGTGGTGGCGGGGCCAGACAGACTAGCTGGCCTTTGGTGGCTGCTGAGACCCGCCTCCACAAGGAGTCATCCTCCGAGCTGCTGTGGTCCCCAGCTGAGGTGGATGGTGCTGAGGACTCCTCGGTGTGGCTCCCCTCGCCCTCCGTGCCACTGGGTCCCTCTGACCACTCGTCCGATGCTGACCCAGTCTGGCTCCGCTGCTCCTCCTGGTCCGTGGAGCTGTCCCCTCCTGTGGCCGTGGATGTATCTGCAAACAATTAGGGAAACAGACAAACATCAGTCACCTGCACTGACCGCACACACCACAGTAAGTACAGCACATTACAGAGCAAGCCCTGGCATCCTTAGTTGAACATTGCCTAAAGTCCTCACACAGATTCGGGAAGCCAATTGTCAGTCTGATGGTCAACCATGGGACTCACACCCCTCCTGCCCTTGCACTCCATCTGTCTGGTGCCTGTCTGATGGTAAGACCCCAGTGTGGACACATGCACCACCTACACAGTTGTTGGACATTGCAGGGAACACGGTGAAGTATGTGAACATGCACACATCACATCTCTTGCCACTGAGTCAGTGCAGTTGTCCGGATAAAGGGATGGCCAGAGTCTAATTAGAAATGCATGTGATGCATACCAGCACCAGACACCATGATGCACCCATGTCCGGATAGTCAATGCCACAATGGGGTGCATGTTGCACATGTCCATCCCCCAAAAACCACATCAGCTGTACTACTATTTGTCCACGTCATACCAACTGGACATATGGGGACATGAAACACAACTCTCTTGAACATGAGCACCTCACAGTGTGCTGTGAATGAAAATACAGCTGCCTGAAAGTCACAGTCGCAAACACCTGTGTGCACAGTCAAGTGATCAGACACCTATAAGTCACAGAAGTATCGTCTATCATGGTCACATCTCAGATGGCATGCTGAGCCCTAACCGATAAACATACCAGTAGTCCTGACAACGAAGACACAGCACAATGAGACAGAGGCAGACACCCGAGGGTACATTTCACTGATCACAACATGCCAGATGACACACGGGAGTGGGAGTACAGAGTGTATTGTATGCCCTGGAGTAGGCATGACTGTCCAGCTCCACCTGTAAGAGGGATGAGTCCTGGACAGTAGGCAGGTGGCTAAGCATGTGTGACACACTGGATACACATACTCCTGAGGCCCAAACATTGTTCCCACCAGCAGCATGGGTGTGTGCCAAATTCCCCAGGGACATGTGGTGAGTCAGAGCAGCAAGCGGACCACATATCAAAGTTACACCCAGATCACATGTCAGAACTTAGGCATTGTGTAAGCAATTGACCCACCCATGAATCGCACAACATAGTTACGGGAACAAATGCTGTCCCCCACCTTGAGCAAAGCAAAATGCAATGACACAGTCCCCAAATGACACAATTTCCTGACTATAAGGGCCACACATATGCATATCAGAGGAGAAGTGGGCATGTCACAAATGAGGGACATGGGTCCTGGACCACATGACTGATGTACTGTGGAAGTTTAACCAGGCCAGAGGAGGGCACATAGCATGTCAGACAAAGTGCACAGTGCAGTCATGGACTCACCCCCTCCTTGCTGCTGTCTGTCCTTCAGCTGCCCATCCAGGTCAGGGAAGACCACCGCCAGGATCCGGAGCATGTGGGGGTCAGGGTCCGGTGTCCGCCCCTCCTGCGAGGAGGCGACAGCTTCAGCTGGACCCTTGCGATCCTCCGGGTCCAGCCACGAAGGTCCTGCCACCTCTTTTGGCAGTTGCGGATCCTGCGCCTGTAGACCCCCACGGATCTTACTTTCCGGGCGATGGTCAGCCAGATGTCCTTCTTCTGGTGGGCATCAACCTGTGAGGATGACAAAGTGAAAAGGCAATTACTACACATGCAACATATACGTGCATCACACAGTTGGATATACATGTCTCAATCACAGGGGCATATGATGTACACAGGCAGTGCAACAATGGCTATGAACAGTTTGCCCGCAGTCACTACATGGTATCATTGCATGGGAAGTAAACCTAGTTGGAATGCACTGTTACTGCACTGTACCAGTTCAGTGCATGTAACTACACACTTTGGGGTGTGACAACTACTCAGTGGGCATGCTAGCCAGTGGTGTGCACACTGAAAGTCCTGCTAGTCAGACAACATGCACAATTAGTGATGCAGTGGACAGCACACTCACCTGCTCCCCTGGTTTCCCATACAGCTTGCTGTACTGTGGAAGGAGGCTGTCCAGCAGGGCCTGGTTCTCCTCAAGGCTGAAGGCTGGGGCTCTCTCCACAGTACGTGCCATTGCAGGAGCCAGAGGATGCATAAACAGCAGCAGTGTTGGTGGCAGATGTCGTCCTGGAGCATGTAGTGCAGGCAAGTGAGCTCTCAGTGGAACAGCCAGCATTATATGTGTGCTGCAGAGGCAGATACTGTCCCATGTGTCCAAAGTGATAGGTCCAAGTCGTTTGCATCTTCTGAATCTGACCAGTCCATGGAATAGCAGCACTAATACACGCCCACAGCATCCTTTAAATCTTCAACTTCATGACACCCATGATTTTGCAACATTGTTGTGGCTGGCCAACTGAATTCACTGCATCAGACTCGTTGGAGTTTCGAAAACGCGTCCGTTGCCATGCCAGGCCCCAGCCAATGTGTGCGCACCGTTCGGTCCATTGCTGTACAACGCGTACCCGCTCACATTGAATGCAATGGGCCGTCCGGGCACACCGATCGGTCCATTGCTGTTCAACGTGTACCCGCTCACATTGAATGCAATGGGCCGGCCGGGCACACCGATCGGTCCATTGCTGTTCAACGCGTACCCGCTCACATTGAATGCAATGGGCCGGCCGGGCACACCGATCGGTCCATTGCTCTACAACGCGTACCCGGGATACAACGCGTACCCGCTCACATTGAATGCAATGGGCCGGCCGGGCACACCGATCGGTCCATTGCTGTTCAACGCGTACCAGCTCACATTGAATGCAATGGGCCGGCCGGGCACACCGATCGGTCCATTGCTCTACAACGCGTACCCGGGATACAACGCGTACCCGCTCACATTGAATGCAATGGGCCGGCCGGGCACACCGATCGGTCCATTGCTGTTCAACGTGTCCCTGTACAAGTCACTGGCATATGTCACCATGCCTGTCACAGGTGAACATATGCCAGCCACATATACTTCCCAGGGAGTGAGGGGCACACCTACAACACCACAGCCTGTCCACACTGTATCCTAAGGCATGTAAGGCTGCATTACCTGTTCCGTGTATGGGGGTCAACATGTTGTTTTTTGGGTGGCACTTGGGGGCAGCCACTCCCAGGCTGTGCACGTGTTCATGGGGACAGAATCCTTGGTGTGTTGTGCACATGAACACTGTGGTGTGCAACTGTTCATTTCAGGGCATGTGGCATGGTCACATTTCACGGTTGTGTATGTGTATGTCATGTCACATACCCCCTGAGTCCCATGTGGGATGGTATGTACGTCCCAGGGTGACCCATTGCCACAATTGTGATGGCCCTCCACAGTCTGTGTGCATGTTGTGTTTACAATGTCTCTGATTCCATGTGCACAATGGGAGACAGTCTCCACATCCACGTTGTTTGTGCATGGACTTTGATGTTGTGCGTGTGTGTGTCACAGACGTCCATGTCTGTCCTGCCGAGGCAACAGGGACCACTACCTGTGGGGGTCATGGTTGTTTAGCTGTGGTGTATTCATGATGCACCATGTCATGCCAGTGTCCATGTGGCAATACAGGGTCCCTGGGAATCTACCTGTCGATGAGCTGTGATGCCGGGGCACACCTGTCCTCACATGTCACTGTGATGTGTGTTTGGAACGTGACAGCAGTACATGGGTACTGTGACACAGCCTAATGATATCCCATAGCACAACCTGGGACTTGTTGAGGGCACATGTTGAACTGTGATGTTAGATGTTAGCCATGTAGGTGGCATACATGTCCTTACGGAACGGCACACGCAGCATGTACTTGTGTCTCGTAATGATGTATCATGTGATATTGAGTCTGGTCTATGCCACATATGTGGGGTGACTGACAATCTTTCTTTCTTCACCTATGCACTGCAGGGCACCAGCTGTCCATCGGCCATTCCCTGACCTTGCAACAGTGGTTGAACGGGACTGCATCCGACAGTACCGCTCCACCAGGCCACTGATTGAGGAATTGAGGTGCGGTTGGCCCCACATTTGCATCCTGGCCGGACATACCCTACAGCGCTGACCCCCAAGGTGAAGGTGATGGCAGCCCTACACTTCTTTGCCACCGGTACCTTTCAACACACTGTGGCGTCTGCTGGTGGGATGTCACAGACCATGTTCAGCCGTGTGCTCCGCGATGTTTTGGAGGCTATGTTGAGATTCCTGAACCAGTACATCTATTTCCCTAGACTTCAACAACTCACTGACGTGAAGAGTGACTTCTATGCCCTGGGGAGGATGCCGCATGTCATTGGCTCCATTGATGGGACACATGTGGCTTTGGTACCACCACAGGCCCAAGAGCAGGCATACAGGAACCGCAAACACTACCATTCGGTCAATGCACTGGTGGTATGTCTTGCAGATATGAGCATCTCACACGTGTGTGCCCGTTTCCCTGGTTCTGCACACGATGCCTACGTGATGAGGAGTAGTCGCATCCCGAGGATGATGTCACAGATGCGGAACCAGCGTGCCTGGCTAGTTGGTGTGTACTGACTTTGTACCATTGTGTGTGTTCTGCAATGTAGTGTTCCACCCTCTTTTCCAACTCAGCTAATGTGCAATTGTCTGTATGTAGGTGACTCCGGATACCCCAATATGCCGTGGTTGCTGACGCCCCTCAGGAACCCTGTGACACCAGCCCAGATGCGCTACAATGAGGCACATGGTCGGACCAGGAGAGTGATTGAGCGGACATTTGGTCTCCTGAAGAGCCGCTTCCGCTGCCTAGATAAGACAGGAGGGGCCCTCCCATATGCCCCAGCAAAGGTGTGCAAGATTGTCATCGTCTGCTGCATGCTACACAACCTGGCAGTGCGGAAGGAGTTGCCTCTCATCCTGGATGAAGATGACCAACATCCGCCACCTGTGGAGGATCCTGGGCTGGACCATGATGCCAGTGATGATGATGATGATGAGGGTGATGTCCGCACACAGCTCACCACCAACTTCTTCCGCTGAATGTGAGTATCCAGGGATGTTATGTCAATGATGTGAGTTTGCATGATATGTGTTGGTGGTGCTCTGGTGCTGTTTGAGTGTGTCCATGTGCTACTTGACTGGATGCGTGCAGCGATGTGTCCTTACAGGTAGTCTGTACTCCCCAACAGTGTTGGCATGCTAACTTGGTTCTGGGTGGGTTTCTTGTGACATGTATTGGGCATGAGTATTGCAGTTCTGTCCTGTTCTTCAGTGCTTTTGACTGTGTGTCATTTCTTTCCTTCACAGGGTACTTTCAGAGTTGTTTGGTCAACTGTGATCCCCCGACACCATGAATCAACTTCCAGGGTGGTAGCTGTCGTTTCCCTACAGGTGATGTGCGCCACACCCATGGACTTCCTTTCTTCTACACTTGTTGACTGTGTGCCCACTGTCAGGTGGGATTACCTTGCATCTGTAGTGGTTACAACATGTTGCAAATGTGTAATAAACCTGTGCTTCACTTTGTGATGTGCGTTGTCTGTGGTCACACATCTGACTGACATTTGCTTACTGCACCAGTGGGCTAGTTAACACAGACTGTGAATAGGTGTTGGGTCTGTGCATTGCACCGTATTTCCTGGCAACATCAGTGTAGGCGATGAGTCAGATGGCCCTGGTGTGTATGTGTTGTGTAGCCCTGGTGGTGTGTCTCCCTCATATGTGTCACGTCGCCATGACTCACATGCCGGTGTTGTACTTGCTGTAGCAGTTAGCATGCACAGTGTCATTTCACAGACCATCATCTCCACTTCAGAAACAACGTTGGAATCACAACAGAGGCAAGTATGGTGTATTAGTGAGTTTATTGACATACATGTGTGAGTATAGTGCACAGGATGGTGGGTGCTGTACATTGTGATTGTAATCCAAAGTTCCTAGATGATTTGGAAGTCCTGGTAGCAGAAATGTCCAGAGTAAAGTCCACAGTCATCTGATACATTGGTCCAACTTGAGCTCCCCATGTCATGTGGGAGAGTTGTGTTGCATTCGACAGGGTGAAGAGTTTGGGCACAAAGGTGATTTTCCAGAACAGGTGTTGGCTTCCTGGGGGTTGTGCATGGCCATCAGCCTCTCAGTTGTCCTTCCTCGGACGACCCCTCTTCTTTGGGGGGACCCTCAAGTGCAGGCTGCTGCGGTGCAGGGGACTCTCTGCCAGAGTCATCCTCCCTCCCTGTGGCAGTTGCAGGTTGTTGCAGCACCAGATGTTGTGGGCACACAGGGAGGTGTTGACATGTTGGTGCAAATCTGGCGGAGGCATTGCAATATGTCCCTATGCACCGCCATCTGTTCTTGCACTGTGTCCCACTTGGACTCCATGCGGGACATGTGTAAGTCCAAGCGGGCATGATGGGCAGCCTGCTGCTGTTGAATGTCCCTGAGGATCCCCACTACCTGGCTGAACTCTCCGGTGCTAGTCTGGTACGCATCAGCTATGCGTACCAGTTGTGGGTCATCATGCAGTCTAGACCCCTCTGCAAGCAGCGACCTATGTCTACCACCCCTCCCACCACCCCTGGCGACACGTGAAGGACCTGCGGTGGCACGTACAGGTGACCCTGGGCCCCCTTGGGGGTTGTTGCTGGTGTTGTTGTCTGTAGCTCCACGTTGGGCCGGGGTCCGTGTGCTGTTGGTGGTGGTGGTCCTTGGTCTGTCTGTGTCGGCAGGGGTGGTCTGTGTGTTGGCAGTTGTTGGAGGGGTGGGTGCAGGGGGTGCAGCTGGTGGTCCTTCTGGTGCTGCATGATGACTCACTGCGGAGGTGCCAGGTAGGTCTTCGTCATCCGAGGTGGGCAGAGGCTGTTCCACACCAGTGAGCTCAGTGTCCCCCGGAGCCTGGGACAGGGACTCCTCAGCGTCTGCTGCTCTGTCCCCATCATCACCTGTATTTGGAAGAGACACACAATGTATGTAATGTTTCTACAGGCATCAATTGTTCAAACACCTGACAGTTGTGACTGTACCTCTGGATGCGGGCCTGTACATTGCATTGTCCTAAGTTGTCACAGTCAGCTGTTGATATTGGTGTAGCGCATTGTCCTGACAACATGAAGCATTTCAATGTGAGTGTTGAGGTGTGTGCATGGCCAGCATTGGTGGTATTTGGTTGACATCCGGACATCCTTCTCCCTCCAGCCCAGTTATCCCACCATGAAGCATGCCACCCTTGCAGTGGGTGCAGGTTGACTCTCAGGATGTCAGTCAGTGGTGTCCTGCTGTTTGTTGGTGCCCAGTTCCCAGCAGGGCCTTGTGCTCCCCACAACAGAGCACCGGTGTCAGACATCTTTGATGGGGCTTGCCACTCTCTGTGAGGTGTGCATGCTTCAGTGTGATGCTTGCTGGGCCATGTGGTTTGGGGATGTTGAGCTGTGACTACCACTCCCATCATGCTATTGCCTCCACCACCCTTCCCAGCATGCCCATACTTCCTTCCTTTTGAGTGTACTTCACTGTGTGTGGGTGTGACAGCAATGGCAAGATGGCTGACAGTGGTGTCCTGCTGTTGGTTGGTGGCCAGTTCCCAGCAGGGCCTTGTGCTCCCCACAACAGAGCACCGGTGTCAGACATCTTTGATGGGGCTTTCCACTCTCTGTGAGGTGTGCATGCTTCAGTGTGAGCTTGCTGGGCCATGTGGTTTGGGGATGTTGAGTTGTGACTACCACTCCATCATGCTATTGCCTCCACCCCCTTCCCAGCATGCCCATACTTCCTTCCTTTTGAGTGTACTTCACTGTGTGTGGGTGTGACAGCAATGGCAAGATGGCTGACAGTGGTGTCCTGCTGTTGGTTGGTGGCCAGTTCCCAGCAGGGCATTGTGCTCCCCACAACAGAGCACCGGTGTCAGACATCTTTGATGGGGCTTTCCACTCTCTGTGAGGTGTGCATGCTTCAGTGTGAGCTTGCTGGGCCATGTGGTTTGGGGATGTTGAGCTGTGACTACCATTCCCATCATGCTATTGCCTCCACCCCCTTCCCAGCATGCCCATACTTCCTTCCTTTTGAGTGTACTTCACTGTGTGTGGGTGTGACAGCAATGGCAAGATGGCTGACAGTGGTGTCCTGCTGTTGGTTGGTGGCCAGTTCCCAGCAGGGCCTTGTGCTCCCCACAACAGAGCACCGGTGTCAGACATCTTTGATGGGGCTTTCCACTCTCTGTGAGGTGTGCATGCTTCAGTGTGAGCTTGCTGGGCCATGTGGTTTGGGGATGTTGAGCTGTGACTACCACTCCCATCATGCTATTGCCTCCACCCCCTTCCCAGCATGCCCATACTTCCTTCCTTTTGAGTGTACTTCACTGTGTGTGGGTGTGACAGCAATGGCAAGGTGGCTGACAGTGGTGTCCTGCTGTTTGTTGGTGCCCAGTTCCCAGCAGGGCCTTGTGCTCCCACAGCAGTAGCCAGTGTCAGCCATCTTGTCAGTTGTTTTCCACTCCCTGTGATGTGAGCATGGTTCAGAGTGGTGTTGATGGGCCAATTGTGAGGGTGAGCAATATCTGTGACTACCACTCCCATCATGCTATTGCCTCCACCCCCTTCCCAGCTTGCCCATACTTCCTTCCTTCTGACTCTGCTTCCCTGTGGGGTAGTGTGCCTGTGCTGAATGGATGGCTGACAGTGTTGTCCTGGCGTTTGTTTGGCTACAAGTCCCATGTGTGTCACTGTGCTTCCCACAGCATGACCCAGGGTGGTGGTTCTTTGTGGGATAATTGATTTTAGTGTGAGGCAATGCATTTTCCCAGGTGTGTTGTGTGTAGTTTGTGTTAGGGGTGTGTGTGGGAAGAGCTGCTGGTAACTATGGTCATAGCTGTCAGTCCTCCTTCCCACCCAGCCAGATATCCCACCATGGAACATGCTTCCATTGCAGGGAGTGCAAGTTGTCTTTCAGGATGTCAGTCAGTGGTGTCCTGCTGTTGGTTGGTGCCCAGTTCCCAGCAGGGCCTTGTGCTCCCCACAGCAGTAGCCAGTGTCAGCCATCTTGTCAGTTGTTTTCCACTCCCTGTGATGTGAGCATGGTTCAGAGTGGTGTTGATGGGCGTATTGTGAGGGTGGGCAATATCTGTGACTACAACTCCCATGATGCTATTGGCTACACTGACTTGACCTGCATACACAGAATTCCTTCCTTTCTGTGGGAGTCCCTGTGTGGTGGTTTTGTAGTGGTGGCTACATATCTGACAGTGTTTGTTGGTTATATTTGTGCCACTGCCTAGCTTTATTTGTTGTCGGGTTTGTACATGTCATGACACAGTTACATATCACTATGAGATGGCATGTATTGTGTTTATCTGACTGACATACACATCTTGGGATGATTCTGTTTTTGTTGCTGTGTATTTGCTAAGGGTGCATGGTTTGCCTATCCCCTTGACAGTGATGTGTGTGTATTGTCACACAATATTGGGTATATTGGTTGTGTACTCACCAGTCTCTGGGATGTTTTCTAGTCCATATACGCTCACTGGTGGTAGGGTGGCCCGCACCTTCTCCTCCCAGGGCCTGAGGTATAGTGGTTTGGCAGGAGGGCCACTGCCGGTGTGTTGGCTCAAGATGTAATCCTTCTTCAGTAGGTCCCTGACCCTCCTGCGCACATTATACCACTTGTTCTGGATGTCTTCCTTTGTGTGCAAACATGGTGATTGTGCGTACACCCTGTCGACGATCCTCGCCCACATCTTGGTTTTCTGCGACATGGGGGTCTGTTGTACCAATGTACCAAACAACTGTGGCTCTACCCTGAGGATCTCATCTACCATGACTTCCAATTCACTGTCTAGGAACTTATGATTCTTCTTTAGGGGCATGGTGATGGGTGGTGGTGGTGATTGATGTGTGTTGGTGTGCAAGTGAGGGTGTGTGAGTGTGTGTTTTGCTGGGTGTATGTGAGGGTGCTATTTGTTGAGGTGCTGATGGTGTGTGGCTTGTGTGAGTGATGAGCTGTGAGTGTGTGTGTGGTTGCTGTCTGTTGGTGTTCTGTGCTGGCAGGTAATTTGAATTTGCAAAGGATCATGGTAGAGATTTGTGTCCTTTATATGGGTGGAGTTGTGGGTGTGTCTTTGTTCCCTGTTTCCCCCCAGTATTTATTGGCTTTGTAATTGCTTGTTTGGCCCTTTTTTTGTGTGTTTTTCCCTTTGTACTTTTTGTGCATGTAGGAGACGTTCTTCTGACCGAGTCGGACCCTGCAGTTGTCTCGTGCGAGCTTCTCCGAGTCGTTCACACTGTGTTTGTGCTGTTTTATGTGCTGCGTACGCGTCGGTCGCGGTGTATTGGGTTGCTTCGGCTCGCTGTTTTGTATGTGTGTCGGTCATACGGCTTGAGCTCCGTGCGACTCGGTCGTGTTTTCCACGCGTTGCATCGTACTTGGCGGGTCGGAGTTCGCGGGTAAGTTTCGTTCGGGATTCTTCCTGGTGCATGTCGTCGGTTCGATTCGCGTGCTTTTCCGGCCGGATAGCTGTTTTCCGCGCGGTTCGGTCGTTCGTATTGTGTTCCGTACGAGTCGGTCGGATTTTGCACGCTTTTCATCGTACTTTGCAGGTCGGGCTGCACCGGTACGTGTCGGTCGGAATAAATTCCGGCTCCGAGTCGGTCGGTATGTTTTCCGGCCCGAATCGGAATCGGCCCCTTAGTGTCCAGCACCTTCCCTGACTTGATATTCATTGGAGTGGGAATAGTAATTTATATTTGTTTAATGTCCAGCAGCTTTCCTTATTTAATACATATTGTAGTGGGAACAGTAAATTATATATGGTTAATGTTCAGCACTTTTTGTCATTTAATACTAACTGCAGTGGGAAGAGTAAAATATATATTGTTAATGTTTAGCACCTTCCCTGATTATTGTTTAATTGTATTGGGAATAGTGAGTGATATATGTTTATGTACAAATATATTTTTAATTTATTTAAAAATTTTATATTAAATATATGTTATTTGCTGTGTATTTATTATTTTTATATAAAGAGTTGTAGGAAAATTACAGTATCTCTTTTTATATGTGAAGAAATATAACAGTGTTTTATTATGTGCAGTGATAATGTATTTTTATTGTGTAATTGATGTATAGTTTATAATTTACTAGTAAAAAAACATTATGCTTATTTATAGTAAATTAAAATGGTACATTTATGAAATTAATATATTTAAGTAAAATATTCAATAATAATATATACATATAAAAAAAAATAGATATTTTTTATTTTCAAACAATCTTTATTTTTGTATAAGTAGGTAGAAAGACAAAAAATATATTTTGTATTTATAGTATGGAATACAAATTAATAAAAACAGAAAATATGTACATTTTTATTTAAGGAACATAAATTATTTTACATACATTTATTAGTTAATGGAATTTTTTAAGGAAAAGAACATTTTATGATATAATCATATTTTATAACAGAAGTATTCATATTTTGATATACAAACCGTATTTTTTTTATTATTTTACAAGAGTTGTTGGAACATTATAATATATTTATACAAATAATATAAACATTTTTGGCATATATATACATAACATAAACCATTGTATATTTAATTATTATTTAATATTGTAACATTATAATGCTGTAGTGAATATTGTTTATCATTTTCAACACATTATCACTTTATTACATGTAAATAAAATTTTAATTAATATTATTAGTATATAAAATATTAATAATATTAATTATTACATTGTTGTATTGCATGAAATATTTTTTTTAAACAGGTAAGTTTCGTTTTCCATTTGTACATAAATAATATGTATTTTTAATAATTAATATAATTAAAAAATATACATATATAATTATAATAATAATAAATATATTATTATATTAATTATTATTATAACTTTACAAAGTATAATAAAAAATATACTAATTTTTAAATATAGAGAAAAAATTGTACAACAGAAGAAAAATATATGTAACATTTACACTTTGCTATAATGCATTTTATAACATTATTCCTTTTTTTTACATTTATATAAGCAGCCATTTTTATTTCACAGGGACTATTTTGTAACCGCGTACTGTTATTTTGGGTCATTCAGGATCGGAGAAGCTCGCGGTTGGAAGCTGCGTTGCGTCGAGCAAGGTAAGGGGAATTTTAACTATTTTCTCTAACTTAATACTTATGTTTTAGTCTAGTTAGGATATATATATTGTATTTATTGTTAGGTCGTTGCGTTTTTGGTGTGCTGTAGGTGTTAGTTATATTTTAGTGAGATGTCGTGAGTTAGTGTTTGAGGCCTAGTGTAGACAGACGATAATATGACTAAATATGTGTTGTTTTGTTCATATAAATTAATGTTATTGTATTTATTGAATGTATTTGGGTGTATTTGTGTGGGTGGGTATGCTTTCAACATTTTTTGCAGGTTACTTTTAATCGACTTTACGTTGGAGAGACAGACGTGTTTTTAAAAAAAGAAGTGTGTATTAGTTTGTTAAACTAATATTATTATCACACTTTCTTTTATTTTTCGGTATTTCCTGGAGCGGTTTTTATATTTTTATATCTTTTTCGGGTTTTTGAGGGTTTCCGTTATTTGGATTTCGCCAGGATGGATTTATATTGGACCTGTTGGATTTTTGCATTTTTTTGGGGGCTTTTTTAAACTTTAACATGGATTAACAGACAGATGTAAGGATTATTACTTGTTGGAATACATCTTCTACAGCTACATAACCCGTAAGTCTATTTTTTTGTATTAATTTGGGTGGGAAATGTTGTTATAATTAATTGTGATATATAGTATATTTTGATAAATATTATTTATTTGTAAATATATTTTTTTAAATAAAAAAAAATATTTGACAATTAATTAATATTTGTGAAAATATATTATTAATATATGTGTGTAAAGTGTTTGTTTTGTGAACGAAAAAATGTATAATAGCTGTGGGAATGTAGGGTCATATTAGCAAGACCCACGTTAAAATTATCACCGTTTTAGCGGCAGGAAACTGACGCTAAAGCGGCGATAATGGGCTTGCTAATATGCGTTATAGAATTCCAATAGAAGCCCAGGTTAGATGTGCAGGACATCTAACCTGGGCTTCTATTGAATTCCATAACGCATATTAGCAAGCCCATTATCGCCGTTTTAGCGGCAGTTTCCTGCCGCTAACACGGCGATAATTTTAACGTGGGTCTTGCTAATATGCCCCGTAGTTTATAATATGCTTTTGGCTATTAGGGATAGGTAATCTAGGCCTCTTGTTGATGGGTATAGGGTAACCTGACTTTGCATTAGCTCAAACATTTTTTTAGTTTGCTTAGTTAATTTGGGACATATTTGAGTTACAGATTGTTCCAGCCGTAATTCTTGATAGCTTTGTTCTTTTTGTATAGATTGTAGTAGAAGCTCGCGGTTGGAAGCTGCGTTGCGTCGAGCAAGGTAAGGGGAATTTTAACTATTTTCTCTAACTTAGGGGCCCATTACGATGGCGGGCGGAAGCACAACCGCCGTGCTGGCGGATGCAAAAACCACCAGTTACCGCCGGCACGCAGCAGTCCACACGCCCGCCCAATTATGATGCGAAAAGCAGGCCAAACACCGCCGGCAAGCCAGCAACACCGTCCGCCATCAAAGTGCGCCCGCACACGTAGCGGCGCAGCCCAACTGACACACACCGTCCGACGAAACACGTCCCGCCCGGCGCATAAATTACGATGCCGCAAACAAACGGCTCCCACGGCCAAGAGACACCGCACGTGAAAGAGAGGCGGAAACACGGACGCAGAGCACGGACAACGAAGAAGCGGCACCCCGGGCATGAATCCAGCACTGCAGGCCCTTCCCATGCTTCTGCTGATGCACCACCAAGGACGCAACGTACCGCGGAGACGCAGGTAGGCACACACACAACAAGTGCACGCAAACAGCGCACACAGTGCAAGGGCGGAAAAAGCGGACAACCCCCACCAGCGCGTGCACACTACACATCCACCATTGCATCCACATATGACACACAGGCCAAATCCTAACATCGCAGAACACATGTGTACACACCACCTGGGACTAGGAACCAACCACCCCGTCACGGCCCCAAAGCGCCGATGACGCCGCCACACATGCGCACAACGCAGAGGCCAACCGCAGCGCCATGCATGCGTCGCACACAGACACAGGGACACAACCAAGCAGCACACACACCAGCCCCACCCCGAACGCACATGACACGTGACAGGCCGGCCACAGACATGTCCCCAACGCCCAAGTCACGGACAACACCCAACGCCACACAACCGACGCACACATGTCAGTGAAGTCACGCAACAGCAGGACACACCCCAGTGTAACAAACATGGCGAAGCACACAGCGGCGGCAACACCAACTAGGAGAAGCAGGGCCCCTTCGGGAAGAGGAACGCCAGTACCACACTGAAAAACCCATACCACCCTGCACATATGAACAAGACACATGAAACGGAACACCAAAGAGCCCGGTGACCGACAACAGGTGGCCCAAGAATTACATCCACACACAAGGCCCAACGCAGAGCGGAAAGGCAGCCTGCCGCCCACACAAGGGAGAGCAGACAGCACTGAATGACCTTCCATTCCAACACCGAAACCACAGCCCTACGACAGAAGCCGGTGAATACAGCCATTGTCCAAGAATAGACCAACACAGGCATGCCGAGGAGACCGACCACAGGGCAGATAGCGCATATCACAGAAGCACACAACGGACGGGGAAGAAAGAAGAAAACACTCCCCCATGTCGGCCACATGCAAGTTAATTGGAAGGAGTCACACAGCACCGACCTTGAACTGTCTGAGAAGCATGTGGGAAGAGGGCCCATGTCCTCCAAACAAGCCAACAGAACACAAGTCCTGTCTCCCCACGACTACACAGAGCTCACAGCAACCCCGGAGCGTGCACATTGCAGACTGCACACACAGCCGGAGCACGCCACCTCTACGAACCGCTGCGAAATGGCAACCGCAACACACCTACCCAACTACGCCGAAGAGCTCAAGCTGTACCAAACCAACACGATACATACATTGGGATGCGATCTCCTGTCCCTGCTGAACGTAAGTTACCGACTGACTTACCGCATCACATTGTTCAGCTGCGTCATGCCCGTCTTCTACTGTCGGAGGTGTCCCTACCAGCATCCCGTCGAGATATGCCTCTCCAACCCGGCATGTCTGAAGGCGGACCTGCTACCACTACTCCTCCCTCTGGACGCACACGACAGGGCCTGCTCTGCCTATGGGGGCATGGCGTATGTGGCCAACATCGCACGCGCACTGAAATGGAACCACTGTGCCTCCACACGACGGATCATCGAGAACAGCTACATCGAATGTCACCCAGCATGCCCCATCATGGTCCTCCAAGGGACAACCTACGAACAACACCTTGACAGCCACCATCCGCTTCATTGGCTGGCAAACATGTACACCACCAATGACATGGAAGCCCTGCTGGACGGCATCGCATACCTGACAACCTGTAAATACGTCGGACCACAACGCAGGTTCCCGAGTGACCTATGAAGTCCAACCCCGCACCCATGCTCAGCTTCCGCACGGACTGGCCAGTCACCACCACAACAGCCATACCAAACGACCGGCAACTGTAACCACACCATCAACGACATCGCCATGACATCGGATATGACCGGGACATGGACACTGTTCCCCATCACATCCAGGAACACCGCATGCATTGTGGGAGGCAGTGGCATGGGCTCTGTGCATCGCACCCACATGGACGGAACTGCACGAACAACCAGGACACGACATGGATCCAGCGCACATGGACACACACACCGCTCAGTGGACATGAATAGGTCGCCTGGAGTCTGTGGGTGCTGCACCCCTCCCACCCCCGCCCCGGGAATCCCATACCAGGACCTTTGCATGGACGACAAGTGCATACAACAACAACACGACCCCAGTGACTGTGACATGTCCAGTAACCACCACAGTGCAACAACAAGTGGCACGCCGATGCATGCACGCAAGCACATGCCCTGATGTCATCTCACATGCACGCGTGCATGAGGAACAACCGCAGCAAACCTGTCACATGGAACTGAGATGGACTGTGCCCATGATGCCGAGCGGTCTGGTAGGCTACATGTATACCGTCTGTGTCAAAGTCCGCAGCTCCGCAGCTATACGTAAATGTACATTAGCACAGCCTTGGCCAAGCAGATGTAACCCCACACCCTATCCCATTTGTAATCATGCTCAGTATATCCTCAACATGTATTCCGCTGCCAGTAGTGTCCACTATACTGCATCACAGAGGACAGAAGACTCAATATAATGTCTGAAACCAAAACTGTCTCCGCTGACTCATTTCACAAGTACGAATGAGAGAGGATGAGAGTATGTGAAGTACACGGCAGTCGTGACATGACCATGTAGTCCACTGGTATTGGATGTCAACGCAAATGAGTAGCACTACTGTGGAAGACACACATGTGTCGTGTGAAGTCGTATGGACGCAGTGCTCAGGTGGGTGGGTGCGACGGGTAGATGCGCACATGCCAAGTTGGAGCACGCCGTGTTGGGAGGGGTCATGAACAGTACACCACCGCTTCCCTGGGCATTGTGAGAGGACACCTGTCGGGGGGAGTGAACACGTGTGTGCACAGCAGCCGGGCACACGTACAAAGCGGTACCAGGCGCACCTCAGCCCACCCTCTGTGGACAAGCTGGATCCTGTTGTGCGCCCGCCATGCCCCTTGACAAGGCACACACAGCCCCAGTCGACCAGGTGTAACCCCAACATAGTCAATCCGCACAGGCGATACAGGGCACGGGATGGCAGTGGAGCATGGTGTGTGAGAGGTCTCCTCGCGCTCCTCCTGGTCATATCACGCAGGCAATAGAACCTCAACGTCTAGCATGGCACAAGTCAAATGGAAGTGTAGGGGGACGCACCACAGCACGAGCAGCACTGACGTCACGGGAGGTGGCTCGCACCATCCCATCCATTGCCCATCATACCAACCACGCCACATGCCATTGCGACTAAGTGCAAGCGCGTGCGCCACCACCCCCGAGCCCTCCCCAGAGAGGCCAAAGAGTGAATGTGTGGGCCATCAGCCACAGACGGACGCGGCCTGGCCGCAAGGGCAGCCACAGCCACTGGGTGTCGCAGGTGGCGGATCCGGAAGGCGAAGACTGTGATGCATAGTCCATGCAGGCCGGGTCTCCATTTGGGGCACCACGCAGGTGGACGGCGTCCCGCCACACATCATACCCTGAGACAGCCCACTCGTGCAACTGGACCCACACATACACTCCTTGCCCTCTCTGGTGCGAGCTTGGGGCTGCCTGTGCAAGCGCTAGCCTCGCAGGTGAGCATGCATATTGGGGGGGCGAGGGGAGGACATGAGGGCTGGGGCGAAGATGACTGTATCACTGTCAGTTAGTACAAGGGATGACCCAGATGTGGAAAGGAAGAGACGTGTCCCGTGTGTACTGCAACTAGTCGCCAATCCAACTACCCCCCATGTCTGGAATGTAAGCCCGCACCTAGGCCCGCCCATCCGCCACATCGAACATACCACCAGCACGACAACCTTCCCATTCGAAACACTGACTGGGGGTGGCGACCAGTGAACAATCATGTGTAGCCTACCCACGCGTACATGTGGGCCCTCCATGATCCATGTCACCTGCGGCAAAGACATGACATGCGCAATGAGGGAAGTGAGGAGAGCTGTCCGCCCCACGCGCAGAAGGTGCATCAGCTCCACAGACCCAGCAGCGAGTCCAGCAGGGGTCACATGTGCAGGGGCAGCTGTGCCTGGTGTGAAGGCACATGCATATAGACAGCACATCGACCAATGTGTAGTCTGCCCACATCCACAGTCCATCATCATGCGGACATAGGAATTGAACACAGGGCAACACATCTTAGTTGGTGCACCCACCGTGACCAACAATGCGCAATCATCGACGTACCCGCCCTGTGCATGGCCCCCCACCCAACGGAGGCACATCCAGTGCCACCATCCCACACACACAAGCCTTCCACGGAACATGCTGTGTCCAATGGTCAGTACAGAGTCAGCGCCCATCTGGTGGATCCTGAACAGGAGACACATGCACACACATGCCAGCTCCCACTATGTACGTCTGCCACCTGGCACGTGCAATGTAACCTCTCACCTGTGACGTGTGACTGCAAGCACACAGCCGTCTTGGCATGGGGCTGTCAATGTGGACACCAGTCAATGTTTCGGGAGCTGTGATCCGTACAGTGCTGTACATAGGGTGCAGTGCTGACACCTACTACTGTCTCATATCCCCTCGTGCCACAGGTCCCACTTGTATTGGCCGCTCAGCCCGTGCCCACATCGTCGTCGTCGTGTGCCATACTCATCCAGCCTCGGAAGCAGTTCCATGCTCAGCAGACACTCATGTTGCCGTGGCGTTGCCGCTTGACGAATATGCAGTCAGTCCCCATCAGCACGCCCGCAAGTCATTGGGGCCTAGATCCCCATGTGCATGCACATGGCAGTGGTATGTCTCACTTGCCATTGCCATTGTTGGGAGACCTGTGTAAGTGTATTGTGGCCGTGCCGTCCCAGCTTGACAGCTGGGCTGTGGCTCATGTGCTTGCTCAGTCATGTCAGTGATGTGTATGCAAAATTGCTATGTGCCGTGTTGCTTTGACATGTGTCCTCTGCCATTTAACCCAGGCGGAGACCGAACATTGACCGCCCATACCAATTGCTGGCGGACATGGACGATACAGAGGTAATCAGGAAGTTTCGGCTGGACAGGCCAACTCTGCATCGACTGTGTGCCATGTTAGAGCCCCATCTCCGTCCCCGCAGGGTGTATCCGACTGCTGTCACCCCCACGGCTAAGGTGATGGCCGCCATGCATTTCTTCGCCACTGGGTCATTCCAGCACACAGTGGGCAGTGGAGGAGGGATGTCCCAGCCCATGTTCAGCAAGGTGCTGAGGGATGTACTGGCAGCCATGATGCTGTACCGGAACAGGTACATCAGATTCCCCAGGGCTCGTGAATTGGCGGCAGTGAAGGGTGCATTCTATGCCCTTGGCAGAATCCCACACGTCGTGGGAGCCATTGACTGCACTCATGTTGGCCTTGTTCCACCACAGGCCACTGAGCACCTGTACCGCAACAGGAAGCACACGCACTCCCTGAATGTGCAAGTGGTGTGCCTTGCGGACATGGTGATCACCCACGTGTGTGCCAAGTTCCCAGGCTCGGCCCATGACGCACACATAATGCGCAACAGCATCTTGCCACGACTGATGGCCAATCTGCAACAGGATCGTGGCTGTATTGTCGGTGAGTATGTGGAGTGGTGTAGCGTGCTGGTTGTGCGATGCTGTCCCCTGTCCAGTTGGAATAGCAACGGTTCTCTGTGTCCCTCACACCCAGGTGACTCTGCGTATCCGAATGGGGCATGGCTGCTCAGTCCATTGAGGAATCCTTGCACCCCAGCAGACGATCGATACAATGAGGCACATGGGAGGACCAGACGTGTGGTCGAGCGTACCTTTGGCCTCCTCAAGTCCAGGTTCAGGTGCCTGGACCGCACCGGGGGTGCACTGGCGTACTCCCCACAGAAGGTGTGCCAGATAGTGGTGGCGTGCTGCATGCTGCACAATCTGGCCATTCGGAAGCAGATCCCCCTCATTGTGGATGACGGAGATCAACCAGGGCCCCAGCCCGCAGACCAGGACAGCTCGAGTGAGGTGGACAGCGGAGAGGAGGAAGCTGGGAATGTGCGCCAGCAGCTCATCGCCCGCTACTTCACTTGACGGTGAGTGTCCATGTACGACGGATGATGTGTCTGTATCTATGCAGGTGTGTGTGTGCTGTGTCAGGGTGGCCGTATGTTCACTGCGTGCAGTGTGTCAACGCTCCATGGCCAGGGTAGTATGCCACTGTTGGTGACTGTGGCATTGTGCCCTATTGCTCTGTGCGATGTGTGTACATTGCTTGTAGTTGTTGACATGTACTGTGTGATGGGTGTGTGACACACTCATTGAATGTGCTCCTGTTCTGTCTCCCACCCCTAGGTCCCTACAGGCCCTCCGGATTCCATTGCCATGCCACGCATCAGGTGCCCTTCCGCCCAAGGTGGCCGTTGTATTCCGTACAAATAAAACACAGGGCACAAACAGCAGTTAGTGAAAAAGGTGCATTTATTACAAACTGTGACATGTGATTGTGTGTAAGGTGATGACAAAAGTGGTGCGTGCAGTGACAATGAGCTGTCGGTCATGGCTGCGTGATGATCAGGGTGTACCCACTGGTTCTATGTCCATAGTCCAACACACACATGCCATCCAGATGGCTGTGTGGAGTGGGATCGTAGAGCAAGTCAATGCAGTGGCTGGTCAAGGAAGGCTGGCGGAAGGCTGGCTGGCTGCCTCACTTGCGACTGGAGCGTGCGAAGTCCTCCCGGGAGATCTGTTTCCTCTTCGGACGGCCCCTTCCACGTTTGGGAGGGGGTGTGTGGTGGCGACCTGCTGGTGGTGGGTGAGGTGTGCTCACTGGCTGTGGACGCAGGGGAAGTGGACACTGCTGGCCGACCCTGCGCCCTAGCAGGTGGTGGCGGAGGTGGTGTTGCTGGCCTTGCCTGTGACCCCACCGCCACCACCAGCTGGCCCATGAGGTCCACGAGTTGGTCCATACGGGACACAAATTGGCCCATATGGGCGTCCATGGACCTCAGCACCCCCAGCACCTCCCGCGTGTCAGTAGCAGACCTGGCCCATTGTCCTTGGGCCTCTTCATAGGCCCCAAGGACTCTGGCCATTTGAGGCAGGGCATGGCTCCCAGGGGAGGCTGGCGTTTCCCTGACCCTGCTCCTCCTACCAGTCCTGCTGCCACCGGCCTGCCCACTAGCCACATTGCTCACCACGGTCCTCGCTGTGGCTCCCAGGGTGGATCCAGTCGGCCGGGCCACCACCTGCGCTGGGGCTGGTGCCAGCGAAGACGTGGTGGTGGTGGAGGCGGTGGTGGTCGGTGCGGCGATGGTGGCAGTTGCGGCAGTGGTAGTGGCCGCAATGACCGTGGGTGTGGCCGCAACGACAGTGGCAGCAGGGGACTGGGACTGTTCAGCATCCCTGGATGATGGGTTGGTGGGTAGGAGGGGTCCTGGGGAGCGGCTGGGCCCTGCCACGCCAGATGGGCCAGCTTGGTGGTCCGTGTCCGAAGAGGTGGACAGATCCTCCAGATCCGTGTGTCCTCGTTGGGGGCTTGTAGGCTGGCTGTGCTGGCTGCTGTCTCCATCCCCAGCGTCCAGCAGTTCGTCACCTGTGGAGAGAATGAGATTTGTTATTGTGTTGCACCTGGCGAAGTATGTATTAGTCGTCTGACATTGGCAGTTCGTGCAATCTCGTACATGGGTTTCCCGGAGGCGAGTGTGTGGCTGTGGCATCTGTAGTTGTGTGTGCTAGGCAATGGGACTCTGTGCTGTGCACATGTGGCATGGGACGGATTGGCCATGCCGATGGGTGTGTTGCTTTGCCCCTACTCATTGTGACTCTGGTGTATGCGGGCTCCTGGCCCATCCTGGGTCTGGTTTGTACTTTGCTTTTGGAGTTCGAATGGAACGCTTAGGAACGCATATGGCAACATGGGGGCCATGCCCCAGATTCGCATTTGGGAGGGGATATGCTTTTGGGGTTCAAATGGAACGCTTAGGAACGCATATGGCAACATGGGGGCCATGCCCCAGATTCGCATTTGGGATGGAATATGCTTTTGGGGTTCAAATGGAACGCTTAGGAACGCATATGGCAACATGGGGGCCATGCCCCAGATTCGCATTTGGGATGGAATATGCTTTTGGGGTTCAAATGGAACGCTTAGGAACGCATATGGCAACATGGGGGCCATGCCCCAGATTCGCATTTGGGATGGAATATGCTTTTGGGGTTCAAATGGAACGCTTAGGAACGCATATGGCAACATGGGGGCCATGCCCCAGATTCGCATTTGGGATGGAATATGCTTTTGGGGTTCAAATGGAACGCTTAGGAACGCATATGGCAACATGGGGGCCATGCCCCAGATTCGCATTTGGGATGGAATATGCTTTTGGGGTTCAAATGGAACGCTTAGGAACGCATATGGCAACATGGGGGCCATGCCCCAGATTCGCATTTGGGATGGAATATGCTTTTGGGGTTCAAATGGAACGCTTAGGAACGCATATGGCAACATGGGGGCCATGCCCCAGATTCGCATTTGGGATGGAATATGCTTTTGGGATTCAAATGGAACGCTTAGGAACGCATATGGCAACATGGGGGCCATGCCCCAGATTCGCATTTGGGAGGGGATATGCTTTTGGGGTACATGCTGTGAGCCATGGGTGCCGAACGTGACATGTGTTGTGGCAGCATGACAGTGCATGGTCTGAGGTGTGTGCATGCCTGACATGCCCTGCATATTTGCTGTCTGTTGTGGTTACTGGACATGGCATTGGACGCATCGTTATGAGTGAGTGATAGTTGTGTGCCAGCCAACGTATTGCAGTTGTCCCATCTCCTTGGTGTGCGTGCTGCCCTGTGCCATGTGCATCACTGCAGTGCTCGGGGGGGTGTGGCCCATGTTGTGTGTTGTTGCTCACAGTGTGTCGTGCGCTTAATTGACTTCTGGCACATGGTTGGTCATGGGCATGTGTCTTAGCGTGACTGCTGTATGTGTGGCAGCTGTGCGGATGACATGCCTTTCATGTGACTGGGGCTGACGGATGGGATGGATGGTATGTTGTATGTGCATGGTGTGTCTGTGAGTTTGATGGGTTCAGTGGTGTTCGTGTGCATTTCTGTTGTTCCGCTCTGTTGCGTCTAGTGTTGTTTGTCTTACATAGGCGTAGTTGTGGGGTGTGGGGTTGACAGGCAGTGGGGGCTACATGGACAGGACTTCAATGGTGTTTCGGTTGTGTGTGATGAGTTGCACAGTGGCTGCCGTGTGGGACTATATTCAGTGTGGCTTGTGCATGCAGACGTGGCTCCTTGGGTGTTGCTATGTCTGTGATGGGTCATGTGGGGTGTGAGTCTGCTGTTCATGTCCGTGTGCACATTGTTCACTTGTTCGTGACGGTGGGCGGTGCTGCGTGTTCGTCTGCTACGTGACATGTCCCATGTGTTGGTGGTGTTATGGTCCTCATGCCTCCAGTAATCCAGCCCTGTCCAGTTTCCCACCTGCAAGTTGTTCGTGCGTGCACTGTACTGGATGCCACATGGCTCTAAGCGGGGGTGCTCCATGTTGCAGGTCTGTGGGGGTGGGGGGTGTAGTGGGTCGTGGGGGTGGCTGTACACCCACTGACACCGATTGCTGTGGACCGTGATGTCTGCCTTTCGGCTGTCGTTGTGCACTGCGGTGGCTGACACGTGGCTGTGGGGTGTGGGGGATGCTCCTCCTTGCTGTGCTGTGGGACTGGGGCCTGGTGTGTGTTGTACTTGGGCTGTCCACCGTCCCACCCACTGCACTTTGTGTTCCTGCCACTTACCTGTTACTTGTCGGTTAGTGCAGCTGTGGCGGACACATGGGTGTGGTGGGTGCTCGTTGTGGCGCTTCTGGCATATTTGGGGACCTGTTGGTGGTTACGTGGCTGGCTTAGTGTACACATGTCCCCACGCATCTTACAGTTGTTCGGTTTGGGCTGTGTGTGGTAGTGTCTGTTGCATGTGTGTGTGATGTGTTGTGTATTGTGTGCTGGACATGGGGGTGTTTGTCCCTGGGAGCTGTGGCATGGTAGTTGCGCATGTGAGTACATAGCGGTGTGCTGGTATACATTAGTTTGTACTTACCAGCCTCCACTCCCCCTGCTAATCCGGCGAGGATCTCCGGATGGATTACGACTCGCACCTTCTCCTCCCACGCTTTGAAGGTCTTAAAGAGCGCGGGATTCCCTCCGCCAGTGACGGCAGCCAGCTCTCTGTTTTTGCCCTCCTTCTTCTTGACCAGGCTCTTTACGTCATTCCAACGTTTGTTTATCTCGGTTCTGTTCCTGGGCAGGGTCCCGACTGCATTGACCTGGTCTACGATCCGGGTCCACATTCTGTTTCTGGTGGCTAGTGGTGTGTGCTGGACCATGTTCCCATAGATTTGTGGGTACACCTTGATGATCTCGTCGACCATGACCGTCAGCTCCATGGGCGTGAACTTGGGCATCCTTTGTGGTGCCATGGTGTTTGTGGTGCTGGTGCGGTGTGTGTTGTGTAATGTGCAGGGGGTTTGTGGTGCCGGTGTTTGGTGGTGGTGGTTGTGGTTGTGATGTGTGCGTTTCTGTGGTGTGCTGCTGTCCTTGCTGTGTCACTGTGTCCTCTCCTCTCCTCTCTGGTTTGCAATGTAGCAAGGGGTTGTGGTCTGTGGGAGTGCTGCTTTTGTACTCACCTATGTGGGTGTGTCCTCATGGTCTGTTGTTTTCAGGTGTGTTGTGTCTGGGGTTCTGGCCTTTGTATTTTTTGTTTGTCCGGGGGTGTTTTCGGGATGTGTACTGTGCTTGTGTATTTGTGTGTGCCTTGCTGTGTGGACTTGTTGGCCATGTTGTGTGCTATTGGTTTTGTGTGCGGATGGTTTCTGTGCAGGTACGTTGGCGCCATGGCTTCTGCCGTGTCGATTCTCATCGGCGTTGTTTGCGCTGGCGGGCGGTATATTTGTTGTTTTTCCGCGCTCATGGCGGTGCGATCGTAATTTCACGTGCGGTGTGTCGGCCGTGTGGGCGGGCGGTTTTGTGTTGTCGTGCGTGTTTCCGTCCGTGGCGGGCGGTTTGACTCCGACTCGGACGATGGCGGGCGGTATTTTGTGTGATTTTTCCGCCGATGGCGGTTTTCGGTTTGTGTACTCATAATGGCGTGGTCGGTGTTCAGGCGGTGTGTGCGGGCGGATTTTTGCCGCTTCCATGCCTGGCGGATTTGTTTACGCCGGGTATCGTAATGAGCCCCTTAATACTTATGTTTTAGTCTAGTTAGGATATATATATTGTATTTATTGTTAGGTCGTTGCGTTTTTGGTGTGCTGTAGGTGTTAGTTATATTTTAGTGAGATGTCGTGAGTTAGTGTTTGAGGCCTAGTGTAGACAGACGATAATATGACTAAATATGTGTTGTTTTGTTCATATAAATTAATGTTATTGTATTTATTGAATGTATTTGGGTGTATTTGTGTGGGTGGGTATGCTTTCAACATTTTTTGCAGGTTACTTTTAATCGACTTTACGTTGGAGAGACAGACGTGTTTTTTAAAAAAGAAGTGTGTATTAGTTTGTTAAACTAATATTATTATCACACTTTCTTTTATTTTTCGGTATTTCCTGGAGCGGTTTTTATATTTTTATATCTTTTTCGGGTTTTTGAGGGTTTCCGTTATTTGGATTTCGCCAGGATGGATTTATATTGGACCTGTTGGATTTTTGCATTTTTTGGGGGCTTTTTTAAACTTTAACATGGATTAACAGACAGATGTAAGGATTATTACTTGTTGGAATACATCTTCTACAGCTACATAACCCGTAAGTCTATTTTTTTGTATTAATTTGGGTGGGAAATGTTGTTATAATTAATTGTGATATATAGTATATTTTGATAAATATTATTTATTTGTAAATATATTTTTTTAAATAAAAAAAAAAATATTTGACAATTAATTAATATTTGTGAAAATATATTATTAATATATGTGTGTAAAGTGTTTGTTTTGTGAACGAAAAAATGTATAATAGCTGTGGAAATGTAGGGTCATATTAGCAAGACCCACGTTAAAATTATCACCGTTTTAGCGGCAGGAAACTGACGCTAAAACGGCGATAATGGGCTTGCTAATATGCGTTATAGAATTCCAATAGAAGCCCAGGTTAGATGTGCAGGACATCTAACCTGGGCTTCTATTGAATTCCATAACGCATATTAGCAAGCCCATTATCGCCGTTTTAGCGGCAGTTTCCTGCCGCTAAAACGGCGATAATTTTAACGTGGATCTTGCTAATATGCCCCGTAGTTTATAATATGCTTTTGGCTATTAGGGATAGGTAATCTAGGCCTCTTGTTGATGGGTATAGGGTAACCTGACTTTGCATTAGCTCAAACATTTTTTTAGTTTGCTTAGTTAATTTGGGACATATTTGAGTTACAGATTGTTCCAGCCGTAATTCTTGATAGCTTTGTTCTTTTTGTATAGATTGTAGTAGTTTTTGTAGGGTAGGTTTACCTCTGCTTGTTGTTGCTTGGAAGGCATTATGCCATCCTTCAACACTATTATTTGTTTTGGCTTCTTTGTTTAAGGTACTTAGGTACACATTCCACCAAGGAATGTGGAACTTAGGTTGCCTTCTATGCCCTGATCTATGCAGTCTTCCCACCCAGGTGTCCTCAAAGTAGTCTAGTAGTGGGCTTATTTTGTCTTCGTTCCTTTTGTAATAGGGGCTCTCTATTAGAATATTGTAGTGCTCTGCTACATCAGTTACAGGTACATATGCTAGTGCTATTAGCTTTTTAATTTGGTAGGCGAAAGTACTGTCTGTAGCATATTGTACACTTAGGGTTGATTTTTGTAGATGTCTCCAGAGACTCTGGTTAAAATGATAATAGCAACCCTGGATTGCTGTGTGTGGATAATTTTTCAGTATAGCATTTATCATGGCTAATTCAAAATCAATAATTATTTTTGAAGGAAAATAATTATTGCTTTCTTGTTTTATTTTACTGAGTATATCTATGTAGGTAGTTTGCTGCTTATTTGGTAATAGGGCATAGATGAATGGAATATTTGAATGTTGGTACAATCCATGCACTGTGTACAGCTGGTAGAATGGTTTTGGACAGACTTTGAAAGTTCCATCCATCATCCAGGTGTCACATTGCTGTAATTTAACTAAATTGTTTGCAGTAGCAAACATAATTATTCTTTTATCAGGGCATCTTTTTAATCTTTATATGGCCCCTCTGGCAGACATCATCAGGAAATATGGTATCAGTGCTGTGTCATATGCAGATGACACACAACTGGTAGTGTCTCTATCTCAGTCCCACATTGAGGCAGCCACTACTTTCGCCTCCTGTTTACAGGAGCTGGAAGAGTGGATGTCAAATAACTGTCTAAAATTGAACGGCAGTAAGACAGAGGTCCTGATTGTAGGGAAGGATCCCTCAATATGGTCATCAAGGTGGTGGCCGCAGAATCTGGGCACTACTCCCACCCCCAGTAACCAGGTTAAGAACCTGGGGATATGGCTGGATTCTAAGCTCTCGTTTGATCATCATACTAGGACGGTGGCTGGAAAATGCTTCGGAATAATGAAAGGCCTTCGGAAGGTCTTGGATGTGCTCCCCGTAGCCGCCAGGAAAACTTTAATCCATGCGTTGGTAACCTCCCGCCTGGACTACAGGAATGCTCTTTACCTAGGAGCCAGTGGAAAGAGTGTGCAAAGATTACAATGTATCCAGAACGCGGCGGCTCGCCTTGTTCTGATGCTCCCCAGGAGAGCCTCTTCCAGAAATGCTCTGGCTGTCCTGCACTGGCTCCCGGTGAGGAAAAGAATCCTCTCTAAGGCCATGTGCGTGAGTCAGCGTATCCTGCAGGGAAAGGGACCTAGCTACTTACATAATCTAATATTACCCTACACTCCGTCTAGGGCCCTGCGGTCCCTGGGGACGGGGCAGGTTAAAATCCCAGTAATTAAAAGAGCAAGAATGGGTGGCAGGTCTTTTCGCTATCTAGCCGCTAAGCACTGGAACACCCTTCCCCAAGATCTCCGTACGGAACCATTAGAAAGCTCCTTCCGAAAAAAATTAAAAACATGGCTCTTCCAAATATAGATCATCTATCACACTGACATTTGCTGTTCACAGAGCGGTCCGAGTAGCCTGCAGCGCGGGGACACACTAGCTAGTGTAACCAGGCGCTATACAAGCTCATTTATTATTATTATTATTTATTTGTTATCAAAAAATATAAATGGTTCTTTAGTGTGAGTAATGCTTAATTCTGGGGGAATAACTACTTCTGCAAACGTTTTAGGGGCAGGTATGGTACTTGTAGTTGCTTTTTTTTGTCTGGCAATAGTTCTTTTTAAAGAAGCTATGGAGGGTAATTGTCCTGATGCATGTTGAGGTACTTTTAATAGTTGCTCTTTCAGTATTTGGGTGGTTGGTTTATCAGTACTAGTGCTTGCTTCTTTAATACTTTCAAGAGCATCTCTAACCTCAATCTCTGTTATGTTTGGGGGTGATTATGTTCTTTTACAGAAAGAACAGTAGTTTCATGAGTAGTAGCTCTTCCATAGCATTTGTTAGAGTAGTATTTGCTACACTTCCAAAACACTTTAAGGCCAGCTTGTTTCTTCTGTGTATAGACATACCCCATATAACATAATAAAATTTTATTTTTTGTGACATTACAAATTCTGCACCTTCAGTCATGTTGTTTTGTCTTATGCTAGGGGAAATTAAAAAAACAAATTTTTTAATATAATAAATACCACATATTTATTAAATACAGTTACATTTCAGTGAATATACTTACAATGTTTAGTTTGATGTAAATAAAATCGTCCAGGAAATGATTTCAAGCTTTATTTTCTATTTTCTTGATGTAATTTCTGTTGAGAAGAGAAAACAAACATTTTAATAATTTTATTACATTGTTTGTAGATGATAGGGATTTTAGGGGAAAAGGGATCTTTGGGTGGGATCACTGACATAATATCGACAACAAAAATATCGTATTGACAAAATATCGTCGTCATAATATCGACTACAATAATATCGACTACCAATACTTATTTAAAAAATGCAAAAATATCGAGTACACAATATTGTACATAAAAAATATCGTACACCACAATATCGAAAGACAAAATATTGTTAAATTAAATATCGTTCAAATTTAAATAACATACAAATTATCAAAAATATCAAATACCAAAATATAGACATCAATATTATCGATTTTTTAAAATATCGACTATTGAAAAACTGGTCAATTAAATATATGTTTAGCACCAAATATAAATTCACATTATAAAACAATATAAAACACTTAAATAACATAAAATAATCATTTGCAAACACATCAATATATAAAACGTAATTTTTTTTCTAAACAAACAATTACAGTAATAAAATAAAAACTTTAAAATCTATAATACCTGCATCATTTCACATTCAAAACAATGTTTAATATATTTTAAAAAATAAAAACGAAAAAATAATAACTTTCTACTAACAAGTTCTTAGGGGCTCATTACGATGGCGGGCGGAAGCACAACCGCCGTGCTGGCGGATGCAAAAACCACCAGTTACCGCCGGCACGCAGCAGTCCACACGCCCGCCCAATTACGATGCGAAAAGTAGGCCAAACACCGCCGGCAAGCCAGCAACACCGTCCGCCATCAAAGTGCGTCCGTACACGTAGCGGCGCAGCCCAATTGACACACACCGTCCGACGAAACACGTCCCGCCCGGCGTATAAATTATGATGCCGCAAACAAACGGCTCCCACGGCCAAGAGATACCGTACGACAAACCGAAGCGGTAACACGGACGCCGAGCACGGACAACGAAGAAGCGGCTCCCCGAGCATGAATCCAGCACTGCAGGCCCTCCCCATGCTCCTGCTGATGCACCACCAAGGACGCAACGTACCGCGGAGACGCAGGTAGGCACACACACAACAAGTGCACGCAAACAGCGCACACAGTGCAAGGGCGGAAAAAGCGGACAACCCCCCACCAGCGCGTGTACACTACACATCCACCATTGCATCCACATATGACACACAGGCCAAATCGTAACATCGCGTAACACATGTGTACACACCACCTGGGACTAGGAACCAACCACCCCGTCACGGCCCCAAAGCGGCGATGACGCCGCCACACATGCGCACAACGCAGAGGCCAACCGCAGCGCCATGCATGCGTCGCACACAGACACAGGGACACAACCAAGCAGCACACACATCAGCCCCACCCCGAACGCACATGACACGTGACAGGCCTGCCACAGACATGTCCCCAACGCCCAATTCACGGACAACACCCATCGCCACACAACCTACGCACACATGTCAGTGAAGTCACGCAACAGCAGGACACACCCCAGTGTAACAAACATGGCGTAGCACACAGCGGCGGCAACACCAACTAGGAGAAGCAGGGCCCCTTCGGGAAGAGGAACGCCAGTACCACACTGAAACACCCATACCACCCTGCACATATGAACAAGACATATAAAACGGAACACCAAAGAGCCCGGGGACCGACAACAGGTGGCCCAAGAATAACATTCACACACAAGGCCCAACGCAGAGCGGAAAGGCAGCCTGCCGCCCACACAAGGGAGAGCAGACAGCACTGAATGACCTTCCATTCCAACTCCGAAACCACAGCCCTACGACAGAAGCCGGTGAATACAGCCATTGTCCAAGAATAGACCAACACAGGCATGCCGAGGAGACCGACCACAGGGCAGATAGCGCATATCACAGAAGCACACAACGGACGGGGAAGAAAGAAGAAAACACTCCCCCATGTCGGCCACATGCAAGTTAATTGGAAGGAGTCACACATCACTGACCTTGAACTGTCTGAGAAGCATGTGGGATGAGGGCCCGTGTCCTCCAAACAAGCCAACAGAACACAAGTCCTGTCTCCCTACGACTACACAGAGCTCACAGCAACCTCGGAGCGTGCACATTGCAGACTGCACACACAGCCGGAGCACGCCACCACAACGCACCGCTGCGAAATGGCAACCGCAACACACCTACCCAACTACGCCGGACAGCTCAAGCTGTACAAAACCAACCTGTTACATATATTGGGATGCGATCTCCTGTCCCTGCTGAATGTAAGTTACCGACTGACTTACCGCATCACATTGTTCAGCTGCGTCATGCCCGTCTTCTACTGTCGGAGGTGTCCCTACCAGCATCCCGTGGAGATATGCCTCTCCAACCCGGCATGTCTGAAGGCGGACCTGCTACCACTACTCCTCCCTCTGGACGCACACGACAGGGCCTGCTCTGCCTATGGGGGCATGGCGTATGTGGCCAACATCGCACCCGCACTGAAATGGGACCACTGTGCCTCCACACGACGGATCATCGAAAACAGCTACATCGAATGTCACCCAGCATGCCCCATCATGGTCCTCCAAGGGACAACTTACGAACAACACCTTGACAGCCACCATCCGCTACATTGGCTGGCAAACATGTACACCACCAATGACATGGAAGCCCTGCTGGACGGCATCGCATACCTGACAACCTGTAAATTCGTCGGACCACAACGCAGGTTCCCCGATTGACCTATGATGTCCAACCCTGCACCCATGCTTAGCTTCCGCACGGACTGGCCAGTCACCACCACAACAGCCATACCAAACGACCGGCAACTGTAACCACACCATCAACGACATCGCCATGACATCGGATATGTGGCTGTCCGCGGCCCCCACAGGGGGCCACCTCAGCAGGGCGGCCCTTTAGTGGCATCTTGGCACCACCCACCCGCTCTAGTGTCCAGAGGGGTCTGCGATCCCTCAGCTGGGCGCCTCCGTGACGTCCTTCCTGTGCGCCGGGGAGGGTGGGAGGGCTTATATGCCTCCCCTGCCCCTCCTGGTGGTCTCTTTGCCCAGCCACGCTGTGTGGAGTGGGATCGTAGTCCAAGTCAATGCAGTGGGTGGTCAAGGAAGGCTGGCTGGCTGCCTCACTTGCGTCTGGAGCGTGCGAAGTCCTCCCGGGAGATCTGTTTCCACTTCGGACGGCCCCTTCCACGTTTGCGAGGGGGTGCCTGCTTGCGACATGCTGGTGGTTGAGGTGTGCTCACTGGCTGTGGACGCAGGGGAACTGGACACTGCTGCTCGACCCTGCGCCCCGGCAGGTGGTGGCGGAGGGGGAGCTGCTGTCCCTGGCTGTGACCTCACCGCCACCACCAGCTGGCCCATGAGGTCCACGAGTTGGCCCATACGGGCGTCCATGGACCTCAGCACCCCCAGCACCTCACGCGTGTCTGTAGCTGACCTGGCCCATTGTCCTTGGGCCTCTTCATAGGCCCCAAGGACTCTGGCCATTTGAGGCAGGGCATGGCTCCCAGGGGAGGCTGGCGTTTGCCTGACCCTGCTCCTCCTACCAGTCCTGCTGCCACCGGCCTGCCCACTAGCCACATTGCTCACCACGGTCCTCGCTGTGGCTCCCAGGGTGGATCCAGTCGGCCGGGCCACCACCTGCGCTGGGGCTGGTGCCAGCGAAGACGTGGTGGTGGTGGCAGCGGTGGTGGTCAGTGCGGCGATGGTGGCGGTTGCGGCAGTGGTAGTGGCCGCAATGACCGTGGGTGTGGCCGCAATGACCGTGGGTGTGGCCGCAACGACAGTGGCAGCAGGGGGCTGGGAATGTTCAGCAGCCCTGGATGATGGGTTGGTGGGTAGGAGGGGTCCTGGGGAGCGGCTGGGCCCTGCCACACCAGATGGGCCTGCTTGGTGGTCCGTGTCCGAAGAGGAGGACAGATCCTCCACATCCGTGTGTCCTCGTTGGGGGCTTGTAGGCTGGCTGTGCTGGCTGCTGGCTCCATCCCCAGCATCCAGCAGTTCGTCACCTGTGGAGAGAATGAGATTTGTTATTGTGTTGCACCTTGCGAAGTATGTATTTGTTGTCTGACATTAACAGTTCGTGCAATCTCGTACATGGGTTTCCCGGAGGCGTGTGTGTGGCTGTACCATTTGTAGTTGTGTGTGCTTGGCAATGGGACTGTGTGCTGTGCACATGTGGCATGGGACGGATTGGCCATGCCGATGGGTGTGTTGCTCTGCCCCTACTTATTGTGACTCTGGTGTATGCGGGCTCCTGGCCCATCCTGGGTCTGGTTTGTACTTTGCTTTTGGGGTTCAAATGGAACGCTTAGGAACGCATATGGCAACATGGGGGCCATGCCCCAGATTCGCTTTTGGGATGGAATATGCTTTTGGGGTTCAAATGGAACGCTTAGGAACGCATATGGCAACATGGGGGCCATGCCCCAGATTCGCATTTGGGATGGAATATGCTTTTGGGGTTCAAATGGAACGCTTAGGAACGCATATGGCAACATGGGGGCCATGCCCCAGATTCGCATTTGGGAGGGAATATGCTTTTGGGGTACATGCTGTGAGCCATGGGTGCCGAACGTGACATGTGTTGTGGCAGCATGACAGTGCATGGTCTGAGGTGTGTGCATGCCTGACATGGCCTGCATATTTGCTGTCTGTTGTGATTACTGGACATGGCATTGGACGCATCGTTATGAGTGAGTGTTGGTTGTGTGCCAGCCAACGTATTGCAGTTGTCCCATCTCCTTGGTGTGCGTGCTGCCCTGTGCCATGTGCATCACTGCAGTGCTCGGGGGGGTGTGGCCCATGTTGTGTGTTGTTGCTCACAGTGTGGCGTGCGCTTCATTGACTTCTGGCACATGGTTGGTCATGGGCATGTATCTTAGCGTGACTGCTGTATGTGTGGCAGCTGTGCGGATGACATGCCTTTCATGAGACTGGGGCTGACGGATGGGATGGATGGTATGTTGTATGTGCATGGTGTGTCTGTGTGTTTGATGGGTTCAGTGGTGTTCGTGTGCATTTATGTTGTTCCGCTCTGTTGCGTCTAGTGTTGTTTGTCTTACATAGGCGTAGTTGTGGGGTGTGTGGTTGACAGGCAGTAGGGGCTACATGGACAGGACTTCAATGGTGTTTCGGTTGTGTGTGATGAGTTGCACAGTGGCTGCCGTGTGGTACTATATTCAGTGTGGCTTGTGCATGCAGACGTGGCTCCTTGGGTGTTGCTGTGTCTGTGATGGGTCATGTGAGGTGTGAGTCTGTGGTTCATGTCCGTGTGCACATTGTTCACTTGTTCGTGACGGTGGGCGGTGTTGCGTGTTCGTCTGCTACGTGACATGTCCCATGTGTTGGTCGTGTTACGGTCCTCATGCCTCCAGTAATCCAGCCCTGTCCAGTTTCCCACCTGCAGGTTGTTCGGGCGTGCACTGTACTGGATGCCACATGGTTCTAAGCGGGGGTGCTCCATGTTGCAGGTCTGTGGGGGTGGGGGGTGTTGTGGGTCGTGGTGGTGGCTGGACACCCACTGACACCGATTGCTGTGGACCGTGATGTCTACCTTTCAGCTGTCGTTGTGCACTGCGGTGGCTGACACGTGGCTGTGGGGTGTGGGGGATGCTCCTCCTTGCTGTGCTGTGGGACTAGGGGCCTGGTGTGTGTTGTACTTGGGCTGTCCACCCTCCCACCCACTGCACTTTGTGTTCCTGCCACTTACCTGTTACTTGTCGGTTAGTGCAGCTGTGGCGGACACATGGGTGTGGTGGGTGCTCGTTGTGGCGCTTCTGGCATATTTGGGGACCTGTTGGTGGTTACGTGGCTGGCTGAGTGTACACATGTCCCCACGCATCTTACAGTTGTTCTGTTTGGGCTGTGTGTGGTGGTGTCTGTTGCATGTGTGTGTGATGTGTTGTGTATTGTGTGCTGGACATGGGGGTGTTTGTCCCTGGGAGCTGTGGCATGGTGGTAGTGCATGTGAGTACATAGCGGTGTGCTGGTATACATTAGTTTGTACTTACCAGCCTCCACTCCCCCTGCTAATCCGGCGAGGATCTCGGGATGTATGATGACTCGCACCTTCTCCTCCCACGCTTTGAAGGTCTTGAAGAGCGCGGGATTCCCTCCGCCAGTGACGGCTGCCAGCTCTCTGTTCTTGGTCTCCTTCTTCTTGACCAGGCTCTTGACGTCATTCCACCGTTTGTTTATTTCGACTCTGTTCCTGGGCAGGGTCCCGACTGCATTGACCTGGTCTACGATCCGGTTCCACATTCTGTTTCTGGTGGCTAGTGGTGTGTGCTGGACCATGTTCCCATAGATTTGTGGGTGCACCTTGATGATCTCGTCGACCATGACCGTCAGCTCAATGGGCGTGAACTTGGGCATTCTTTGTGGTGCCATGGTGTTTGTGGTGCTGGTGCGGTGTGTGTTGTGTACTGTGCAGGGGGTTTGTGGTGCCGGTGTTTGGTGGTGGTGGTGGTGGTGGTGGTGGTTGTGATGTGTGCGTTTCTGTGGTGTGCTGCTGTCCTTGCTGTGTCACTGTGTCCTCTCCTCTCCTCTCTAGTTTGCAATGTTGCAAGGGGTTGTGGTCTGTGGGAGTGCTGCTTTTGTACTTACCTATGTGGGTGTGTCCTCATGGTCTGTTGTTTTCAGGTGTGTTGTGTCTGGGGTTCTGGCCTTTGTAGTTTTTGTTTGTCCAGGGGGGTGTTTTCGGGATGTGTACTGTGCTTGTGTATTTGTGCGTGCCTTGCTGTGTGGAATTGTTGGCCATGTTGTGTGCGATTGTTTTTGTCAGCGGATGGTTTCTGTGCAGGGACGTGGGCGCCATGGCTTCTGCCGTGTCGATTCTCATCGGCGTTGTTTGCGCTGGCGGGCGGTATATTTGTAGTTTTCCCGCGCTCATGGCGGTGCGATCGTAATCTCACGTGCGGTGTGTCGGCCGTGAGGGCGGGCGGTTTTGTGTTGTCGTACGTGTTTCCGTCCGTGGCGGGCGGTTTGACTCCGACTCGGACGATGGCGGGCGGTATTTTGTGTGATTTTTCCGCCGATGGCGGTTTTCGGTTTGTGTCATCGTAATGGCGTGGTCGGTGTTCAGGCGGTGTGTGCGGGCGGATTTTTGCCGCTTCCATGCCTGGCGGATTTTTTTACGCCGGGTATCGTAATGGGCCCCTTAATTAGCGTTTCCCTTATATGGAAACAAACAGCCAAAACACTAAAAACAATTAACTTGAACGAATCAAATACTCACATTTTAAAATACACCAATAACATAAAGCAACCAATTAAATAAACACTATATAAACATGAAATGTTTGCATCTCTTTTACACTTCTAACCTACAATAAAGAAGAAGGTGAAACTTTGCCCGACTGTTTCCTGAAAGAAAACTTTCATTACTGAAGAAATCTTTAAAACTGCACTAAGTAAGTAAAACTGTATTTAAAATATAACGATACTACTAGCCTTCAACCCTAATTATTTCTGAGACCTAATTTACTATTCTTTCATTGCTGAAATTTATATCTGCTCTACAGATATCTTACAAAGCCAGAAAAATATTTTCAACATCCTCACCAATAAAAGAACAATAAATGTAAGTATATTATAATTTTTTCCAAGGTACCTAAAATAATTTTTCAAACGTAATTCACTAATATATATTTTCTTTTTTATCTATCTCCTCTACAGCCAACTGCAAAAGCATCAAAAATCATTTTAACAACAATAAACAACTAAATACAATTAAAAAGTAAGTATATCATTTTCAATTATTAAACACCCTTAAATACCCACCCAAAGATCCCTTTTCCCCTAAAATCCCTATCATCTACAAACAATGTAATAAAATTATTAAAATGTTTGTTTTCTCTTCTCAACAGAAATTACATCAAGAAAATAGAAAATAAAGCTTGAAATCATTTCCTGGACGATTTTATTTACATCAAACTAAACATTGTATGTATATTCACTGAAATGTAACTGTATTTAATAAATATGTGGTATTTATTATATTAAAAAATGTGTTTTTTTAATTTCCCCTAGCATAAGACAAAACAACATGACTGAAGGTGCAGAATTTGTAATGTCACAAAAAAATAAAATGTTATTATGTTATATGGGGTATGTCTATACACAGGAGAAACAAACTGGCCTTAAAGTATTTTGGAAGTGTAGCAAATACTACTCTAACAAATGCTATGGAAGAGCTACTACTCATGAAACGACTGTTCTTTCTGTAAAAGAACATAATCACCCCCCAAACATAACAGAGATTGAGGTTAGAGATGCTCTTGAAAGTATTAAAGATGCAAGCACTAGTACTGATAAACCAACCACCCAAATACTGAAAGAGCAGCTATTAAAAGTACCTCAACATGCATCAGGACAATTACCCTCCATAGCTTCTTTAAAAAGAACTATTGCCAGACAAAAAAAGCAACTACAAGTACCATACCTGCCCCTAAAACGTTTGCAGAAGTAGTTATTCTTCCAGAATTAAGCATTACTCACACTAAAGAACCATTTATATTTTTTGATAACAAATGCCCTGATAAAATAATAATTATGTTTGCTACTGCAAACAATTTAGTTAAATTACAGCAATGTGACACCTGGATGATGGATGGAACTTTGAAAGTCTGTCCAAAACCATTCTACCAGCTGTACACAGTGCATGGATTGTACCAACATTCAAATATTCCATTCATCTATGCCCTATTACCAAATAAGCAGCAAACTACCTACATAGATATACTCAGTAAAATAAAACAAGAAAGCAATAATTATTTTCCTTCAAAAATAATTATTGATTTTGAATTAGCCATGATAAATGCTATACTGAAAAATTATCCACACACAGCAATCCAGGGTTGCTATTATCATTTTAACCAGAGTCTCTGGAGACATCTAGAAAAATCAACTCATAGGGGCCGATTCCGATTCGGGCCGGAAAAAATACCGACTGACTCGGTTCGGGAATTTAGTCCGACCGACTCGGACCGGCGCCGTACGACCCGGGTAGTATGATGAAATGCATGTGAAATCCGACCGACTCGGACGGAATACAAAACGACCGACCGAGCCGGACGTAAACAAGCCATCCGGCCGGGAAATCACGCGAAACGAACCGACCGACACGCACCCGGATTGAACCCGAACGAAACGTACCCGCGAACTCCGACCCGCGTAGTACGATGCTGTGCGTGCAAAACACGACCGACTCACCCGGAGCACAAGCCGTACGACCGACACGCATACAAAACCCAGCCGAAGCAACCCAATACTCCGCGACCGACTCGTACGCCGCATATGAAACCTAGCTGACACACAGCGGGAACGAGTCGGACAAGATCGCACCAGACAACTGCAGCGTCCTACTCGGACACAAGAACGACTCCTACATGCACCAAAAACACCAAGGTATTTTTTTTTTAAAAAGGGCCAAACAAGCAACCACAAAGCCAATAAATACAGGGAGGAAAAAAAATGGAACAAGGACACACCTCCAACTCCACCTACATAAAGGCCACAAATCCCTACCATGATCCTTTGCAAATTCCACTGACCTTCCAGCACAGAACACCATCACACAGCAACCACAGACACACTCACAGCTCATACATCACACAAGCCACACACCATTACCATACCTACAAATAGCACCCTCACACACACCCAGCTAAACCTACACTCACACCCCCCACTTGCACACACACACACACACATCAATCACCACCACCACCCATCACCATGCCCCTAAAGAAGAATCATAAGTTCCTAGACAGTGAATTGGAAGTCATGGTAGATGAGATCCTCAGGGTAGAGCCACAGTTGTTTGGTACATTGGTACAACAGACCCCCATGTCGCAGAAAACCAAGATGTGGGCGAGGATTGTCGACAGGGTGAATGCACAATCACCATGTTTGCGCACAAAGGAAGACATCCAGAACAGGTGGTATGATGTGCGCAGGAGGGTCCGGGACCTACTCAAAAGGACTACATCCTCAGCCAGCACACCGGCAGTGGCCCTCCTGCAAAACCAGTATACCTCAGGCCCTGGGAGGAGAAGGTGTGGGCCATCCTACCACCAGTGAGCGTATACGGACTAACAGACATCCCAGAGCCTGGTGAGTACACAACTAATATACACAATATGGTGTGACAACACACACACATCACAGTCAAGGGGATAGGCAAACCATGCACCCTTAGCAAATACACAGCAACCAAAAGATATTCATCCCAAGATGTGAATGCTAGTCAGACAAACACAATACCTGCCATCTCATAGTGATATGTAACTGTGTCATGACATGTACAAACCTAACAACAAATACAGCAAGGCAGTGGCACAAATAGAACCAACAAACACTGCCAGATATTTACCCACCACTAGAACACCACCTCACAGGGAAGCTCACTGAAAGGAAGGAATTCTGTGTATGCTGGTGAATTCAGTGTAGCAATAGCATGATGGGAGTGGTAGTCACAGATATTGGTCACACCCACAATTGGCCCATCAACACCACTCTGAACCATGCTCACATCACAGGGAGTGGAAAACAACTGACAAGATGGCTGACACTGGGTACTGCTGTGGGGAGCACAAGGCCCTGATGGGAACTGGGCACCAACAAACAACAGGACCACACTGTCAGCCATCTTGCCATTGCTGTCACACTCACACACAGTGAAGTCCACTCAAAAGGAAGGAAGTATGGGCATGCTGGGAAGGGGGTGTAGGCAATAGCATGATGGGAGTTGTAGGCACAGATATTGGTCAGCCTCACAATTGGCCCATCAACACCACTCTGAACCATGCTCACATCAGAGGGAGTGGAAAACAACTGACAAGATGGCTGACACTGGGTACTGCTGGGGGAGCACAAGGCCCTGCTGGGAACTGTGCAACAACCAACAGCAGGACACCACTGACTGACATCCTGAAAGACAACTTGCACTCCCTGCAATGGAAGCACGTTCCATGGTGGGATATCTGGCTGGGTGGGAAGGAGGACACACAGCACTGACCATAGTTACAAGCACCTCCCCTCACACACCCCCTCAACACTAACTCCACATAACCCACCTGGGAGAATGCAATGCCTCACATCCTAACTGAAGATCCCACAAAGAACCACCACCCTGGGTTATGCTGTGTGAAGCACAGGGACACTCTTGGGACTTGTAGCAAAACAACTGCCAGGACAACACTCCCAGCCATCCTGTCAGCACAGCCACCCCACCCCACAGGGAAGCAGAGTCAAAAGGAAGGAAGGATGGGCATGCTGGGAAGGGGGGTGGAGGCAATAGCATGATGGGAGTGGTAGTCACAGATATTGGTCAGCCTCACAATTGGCCCATCAACACCACCCTGAACCATGCTCACATCACAGGGAGTGGAAAAGGACTCACAAGATGGCTGACACTGGGTACTGCTGGGGGAGCACAAGGCCCTGCTGGGAACTGTGCAACAACCAACAGCAGGACACCACTGACTGACATCCTGAAAGACAACTTGCACTCCCTGCAATGGAAGCACGTTCCATGGTGGGATATCTGGCTGGGTGGGAAGGAGGACTCACAGCACTGACCATAGTTACAAGCACCTCCCCTCACACACCCCCTCAACACTAACTCCACATAACCCACCTGGGAGAATGCAATGCCTCACATCCTAACTGAAGATCCCACAAAGAACCACCACCCTGGGTTATGCTGTGTGAAGCACAGGGACCTCTTGGGACTTGTAGCCAAACAACTGCCAGGACAACACTCCCAGCCATCCTGTCAGCACAGGCACCCCACCCCACAGGGAAGCAGAGTCAAAAGGAAGGAAGGATGGGCATGCTGGGAAGGGGGTGGAGGCAATAGCATGATGGGAGTGGTAGTCACAGATATTGGTCAGCCTCACAATTGGCCCATCAACACCACCCTGAACCATGCTCACATCACAGGGAGTGGAAAAGGACTCACAAGATGGCTGACACTGGGTACTGCTGGGGGAGCACAAGGCCCTGCTGGGAACTGTGCAACAACCAACAGCAGGACACCACTGACTGACATCCTGAAAGACAACTTGCACTCCGTGCAATGGAAGCACGTTCCATGGTGGGATATCTGGCTGGGTGGGAAGGAGGACTCACAGCACTGACCATAGTTACAAGCACCTCCCCTCACACCCCCCCTCAACACTAACTCCACATAACCCACCTGGGAGAATGCAATGCCTCACATCCTAACTGAAGATCCCACAAAGAACCACCACCCTGGGTTATGCTGTGTGAAGCACAGGGACACTCTTGGGACTTGTAGCCAAACAACTGCCAGGACAACACTCCCAGCCATCCTGTCAGCACAGGCACCCCACCCCACAGGGAAGCAGAGTCAAAAGGAAGGAAGAATGGGCATGCTGGGAAGGGGGGTGGAGGCAATAGCATGATGGGAGTGGTAGTCACAGATATTGGACAGCCTCGCAATTGGCCCATCAACACCACCCTGAACCATGCTCACATCACAGGGAGTGGAAAAGGACTCACAAGATGGCTGACACTGGGTACTGCTGGGGGAGCACAAGGCCCTGCTGGGAACTGTGCAACAACCAACAGCAGGACACCACTGACTGACATCCTGAAAGACAACTTGCACTCCCTGCAATGGAAGCACGTTCCATGGTGGGATATCTGGCTGGGTGGGAAGGAGGACTCACAGCACTGACCATAGTTACAAGCACCTCCCCTCACACACCCCCTCAACACTAACTCCACATAACCCACCTGGGAGAATGCAATGCCTCACATCCTAACTGAAGATCCCACAAAGAACCACCACCCTGGGTTATGCTGTGTGAAGCACAGGGACACTCTTGGGACTTGTAGCCAAACAACTGCCAGGACAACACTCCCAGCCATCCTGTCAGCACAGGCACCCCACCCCACAGGGAAGCAGAGTCAAAAGGAAGGAAGGATGGGCATGCTGGGAAGGGGGTGGAGGCAATAGCATGATGGGAGTGGTAGTCACAGATATTGGTCAGCCTCACAATTGGCCCATCAACACCACCCTGAACCATGCTCACATCACAGGGAGTGGAAAAGGACTCACAAGATGGCTGACACTGGGTACTGCTGGGGGAGCACAAGGCCCTGCTGGGAACTGTGCAACAACCAACAGCAGGACACCACTGACTGACATCCTGAAAGACAACTTGCACTCCCTGCAATGGAAGCACGCTTCATGGTGGGATAACTGGGTTGGGGGAGAAGGAGGCCCGGATGGCAAGCAAATACCACCAATGCTGGTCATGCACACACCTCAACATTCACATTGACATGCCACAGGTTGGCAGGACAATGTGCTACACCAATATCACTCTCTGACTATCACAATTTAGGAGAATGCAATGTCCAGGCCCACATCCAGAGGTACAGTCACAACTGTCAGGTGTTTGAACAATTGATGCCAGTAGAAACATAACATACAATCTGTGTCTCTCCCCAAAACAGGTGATGATGGGGACACAGCAGCAGACGAGGAGGAGTCCCTGTCCCAGGCTCCGGGGAACACTGAGCTCACTGGTGTGGATCAGCCTCTGCACTCCTCGGATGGCAAAGAACCAGCTGGACCCTCCGGTGTGAGTCATCATGCAGCACCAGCAGGACCAACATCTGCACCCCCTGCACCCACCCCTCCAACAACTGCCAACACACAGGCCACCCCTGCCAACACGGACAGACCAAGGACCACAGATGACAACAGCGCAGGGACCCAGACCCAAACTGGAGCTGGTGACAACGAGCCCAGGAACAACACCCAAGTGGGCCCACGGTCACCTGTGCGTGCCACCGCAGGTCCTTCACGTGTCGCCAGGGGTGGTGGGAGGGGTGGTAGACATAGGTCGCTCTTTGCAGAGGGGTCTGGACTGCATGATGACCCACAACTGGCACGCATCGCGGATGCGTACCAGACTAGCACCGGAGAGGTCAGCCAGGTAGTGGGGATCCTCAAGGACATACAACAGCAGCAGGCTGCCCATCATGCCTGCTTGGACTCCCACATGTCCCGTGTCGAGACACACATGTCACATGTCGAGACACACATGTCTGGCATGGAGTCCAAGTGGGACACATTGGAACAACTGACAGCAGTGCATAGGGACATACTGACATGCCTCCGCCAGATCAGCACCAACATGGCCTCACCTCCCTGTGTGCCCACAGTATCTGCTGCTGAAACAACTGCAAATGCCACAGGGAGAGAGGAGGACTCTGGCAGAGAGTCCCCTGCACCGCCGCAGCCTGCACCTGAGGGTCCCCCCCCAAGAAGAGGGGCTGTCCGAGGAGGCCAAACTGAGAGGCCGATGGCCATCTACATCCCCCAGGAAGCCAACACCTGTTCTGGAACTTTTCCTCTGTGTGCAAACTGCACGCCCTGTCGAAGCCAACCCAACTCTCCCACATGACATGGGGAGCTATAGTTGGCCAAATTTATCAGATGACTGTGGACTTTAATCTGGACATTTCAGCTACCAAGACTTCCGAATCACATGGGAACTTTGGATTCCAATTTCTATGTACAGCACCCACCATCCTGTGCACCATCCTCACACCTGTATGTAAATAAACTCACCAATACCCCATATCTGCCTCTGTTGTGATTCCAACGTGCTCTCTGTCATGGAGATGGTGATCAGAAAAATGACACTGTGCATGCTAACTGCTACAGCAAGTCCAACACCGTCATGTCAGTCTTGGCGACGTGACACATATGAGGGAGACACACCACTAGGGCCACACAACACATACACACCAGGGCCATCAGACTCATCACCTATACTGATGTTGCAACTAAATACAGTGGAATGCACAGACACGCCACCTATTCACAGTCTGTGTCAACTAGACTACAGGTGCAGTAAGCAAATGTCAGTCAGATGTGTGACTACAGACAACGCACATCCCAAAGTGAAGCACAGGTTTATTACACATTTGCAACATGTTGTTTCCACTACAAATGCTAGCTAATCCAACCTGGCTGTGGCCACAAAGTCAAAAAGTGCAGAAGATAGAAAGTCCAGGGGTGTGTGGCACATCACCTGTAGGGAAACGACTGCTTCCACCTTGGAAGTTGAATCATGGATTCGTGGGATCCAAGTTGATCAAACAACTCCGGCAGCACCCTGTGAAGGACAGACATGACACACAGTCAAAACCACTGAAGAACAGCACAGAACGGCAATACTCATGTCTAATACATGTCACGAGATAACTACAGAAAACCAAGTTAGCATGTCAACACTGTTGGGCAGTACAGACCACCTGCACGCATCCAGTCAAGTAGCACATGGCCACACTCAAACAGCACCAGAGCACCACACACACATATCATGCAAACTCAAATCATTGACATTACAACCCTCTGGAGACTCACATTCAGCTGAAGAAGTTGGTGATGAGCTGTGTGCGGACATCACCATCATCATCATCATCATCTTCACTGGCATCGTGACCCAGGCCAGGATCTTCCACAGGTGGCGGACGTTGGTCATCGTCATCCAGGATGAGAGGCAACTCCTTCCGCACTGCCAGGTTGTGTAGCATGCAGCAGACGATGACAATCTTGCACACCTTTGCTGGGGCATATGGGAGGGCCCCTCCTGTCTTGTCCAGGCAGCGGAAGCGGCTCTTCAGTAGACCAAATGTCCGCTCAATCACCCTCCTCGTCCGACCATGTGCCTCATTGTAGCGCATCTGGGCTGGTGTCACAGGGTTCCTGAGGAGTGTCAGCAACCACGGCATGTTGGGGTATCCCGAGTCACCTACAGACAGACAATTGCACATTAGCCGATTTAAAAATGTGTGCGGAAAACAACATAGCGGAACACACACAATGGTACAAAGTCAGTACACACCAACAAGCCAGGCATGCTGGTTCGGCATCTGTGACATCATCCTCGGGATGCGACTACTCCTCATCACGTAGGCATCGTGTGCCGAACCGGGGAAACGGGCACACACATGTGTGATGGTCATATCTGCAAGACATACCACCAGAGCATTGATCGAATGGTAATGTTTACGGTTCCGGTATGCCTGCTCATGTGCCTGTGGTGGTATCAAAGCCACATGTATCCCATCAATGGAGTCAATTACATGTGGCATCCTCCCCAGGGCATAGAAGTCACTCTTGACGTCAGTGAGTCGTTGACGTGTTGGGAAATAGATGTACTGGTTCAGGTATCTCAACATTGCCCCCAAAACATCGCGTAGCACATGGCTGAACATAGTCTGTGACATCCCACCGGCAGTCGCCACAGTGTGTTGAAAGGTATCGGTGGCAAAGAAGTGTAGGGCTGCCATCACCTTCACCTTGGGGGTCAGCGCTGTAGGATACGGACGGCCAGGCTGCAAATGTGGGTCCAACCGCACTGCCAAATCCTCAATCAGCTGCCTGGTGAAGCGGTACCGTCGGATGCTGTCACGTTCCACCATCGTTGCCAGGTCTGGGAATGGTCGATGGACAGCAGGAGCCCTGCAGTGCATAGGTGAAGAAAGCAAGATTGTCAGTCACCCCACCTATGTGCCGTTCACCATCCTCAATTTCACATGATACATCATTAACAAACACAAGTACTTGATGTGTGTGTCGTTCTGTTTGGACATATATGGCACCTACATGGACATCATCTAACATCTCTGTTCAACAAGTGTTGACAACAGGTTCCAGGGTGTGCTATGGGAAACCATTAGGCTGTGTCACAGTACCCATTTACTGCTCTCACGTTCCACACACATACCACAGTGACATGTCTGGACAGATGCTCCACAGGCATCACAGCTCATTGACAGGTAGATTCCCAGGGACCCTGTCTTGCCACATGGACACTGGCATGACATGGCGTATCATGTACACGTCAGAAAAACAAACATGACACCCACAGGTAGTGGCCTCTGTAGCCTCAGCAGGACAGACATGGACGTCTGTGACACACACACACACAACATCAAAGTTCATGCACAAACCACGTGGATGTGGAGACTGTCTCCCATTGTGCACATGGAGTCAGAGACATGTGAAACACAACATGCACACAGACTGCGGAGGGACATCACTATTATGGCAATGGGCCACCCTGTGACGTACATGCCTTCCCACATGTGAGCCTGGGGGTATGTGACATGTCATACACATACACAACCTGGAAATGTGACCATGACACATGCTCCAAAATGAAACGTTGCACACCACAGTGGTCAGGTGCACAACACACAAAGGACCCTGTCCCCATGAACACGTGCACAGCCTGGATGTGTCTGCCCCCAAGTGCCACCCCAAAAACCACATGTTCACCCACATACACAGATAAGGTTATGCTGCCACACATGCCTTAGATACAGTGTGGACTGGGTGTGGTGTTGTAGGTGTGCCCCTGAGTCCCTGGAAAGTATATGTGGCTGGCATAGGTTCACCAGTGACCAGCATGGTGACATATGCATGTGACCTGTCCAGGGACGTGTTGTAGAGCAATGGACCGATCGGTGTGCCCGCACGGCCCATTGCAATGGATGTGAGCGGGTACGCGTTGTATCCCAGGTACGCGTTGTACAGCAATGGACCGATCGGTGTGCCCGCACGGCCCATTGCATTGGATGTGAGCGGGTACGCGTTGTAGAGCAATGGACCGATCGGTGTGCCCGCACGGCCCATTGCATTGGATGTGAGCGGGTACGCGTTGTAACCCGGGTAAGCGTTGTACAGCAATGGACCGATCGGTGTGCCCGCACAGCCCATTGCATTGGATGTGAGAGGGTACGCGTTTTATCCCGGGTACGCGTTGTAGAGCAATGGACCGATCGGTGTGCCCGCACGGCCCATTGCATTGGATGTGAGCGGGTACGCGTTGTATCCCGGGTATGCATTGTAGAGCAATGGACCGATCGGTGTGCCCGCACGGCCCATTGCATTGGATGTGAGCGGGTACACGTTGTAGAGCAATGGACCGATCGGTGTGCCCGCACGGCCCATTGCATTGGATGTGAGCGGGTACGCGTTGTATACCGGGTACGCGTTGTAGAGCAATGGACCGATCGGTGTGCCCGCACGGCCCACTGCATTGGATGTGAGCGGGTACGCGTTGTATCCCGGGTACGCATTGTACAGCAATGGACCGATCGGTGTGCCCACATGGCCCATTGCATTGGATGTGAGCGGGTACACGTTGTAGAGCAATGGACCGATCGGTGTGCCCGCACGGCCCATTGCATTGGATGTGAGAGGGTACGCGTTTTATCCCGGGTACGCGTTGTAGAGCAATGGACCGATCGGTGTGCCCGCACGGCCCATTGCATTGGATGTGAGCGGGTACGCGTTGTATCCCGGGTACGCATTGTACAGCAATGGACCGATCGGTGTGCCCACATGGCCCATTGCATTGGATGTGAGCGGGTACGCGTTGTAGAGCAATGTACCAATCGGTGTGCCCG